>DWHR010000071.1:0-12906 GCA_018248075.1 Eurytides protesilaus protesilaus
TGGACGTCTATGACCTCAGTCCGTCCCGTGACCATGAACGCTGTAAAGTGTTTGAAACGTCGGGAAGTAAATAATTTGAAATAAACGCGATAAAATCCGTAAATAGTTTTATTTTATAATGTCAAGTATTCGCATAAATAGAAGAAATCGATAAATTTGAATTTGATTTTTTAATTATAACAACATAATCAAGCCACTTAGCGTATAACTTACATAAACTAAGACTTATATTTTTTTGACAACAACTTAGCTAACGCTAAGATGAATCGCAATATCTGCTTCAACATGGTGTCTGCTGTCTTAATATCATCGGATAATATGACTGTACTGAAGGCTTAATGGTTCAAGTAATCTCCTCGCAAATTGAACATCAGTTTCAAGATGAAATTCACCAAGCGTCGTATTGTGAGTGCGATCTCCAAACGAAATAATGAATAAACAATTGTGTGATCCACAAATAGGTGTTTTTTAGAGTCCGTGTGAACTATATTGTCGCCGCGATGTGACTGGCTTGACTTGACTGGCCTGTTGGTGTAGTGGTTAGTGCTCCTGAAGGCCGTGGGTTCGATTCCCACCCAGGACAAAATATTTCTGCGATGGACAGAGACATTTGTTCTGTGTCTGGGTGTTTATTTATCTATATAAGTAAGCATTTAAAATATATATGTATCAGTTGTCTGGTTAACATAGTACAGGCTCTGCCTAGTTTGGGATCAGATGGCCGTGTGTGAGATGCATATTTATTATTTTTTAAAATTTTACCCATACAGGTGTCAAGATGCACCCGGCCAAAGATCACGAGGGCGTCCCATTGAACCTGGCAGTGGCGCACATGGGGATCGTGGTGTTCCAGAACTTCACCAAGATCAACACCTTCAGCTGGGCGAAGATCAGGAAGATATCGTTCAAGAGGAAAAAGTTCCTAATAAAGCTACATCCTGAGGGATATGTGAGTAACGTCCGAATAGTAGTTATAGACCGAAAACAAAACGTGCTTCTTAAGCGGACAAACTTACTTACACACGGTTCTCACTTCTGTGAGTATGGATATCGGAATATAATCTAGAAAAAAACCTATCCTAGTAAAGTGGTAAAGTGTACCAGAGGTGTACATATAAACTGCCGCAGAAAAAAACATCTTTTAAATGCAAATTCTAAAATAAAAAAAACGTAAGAAACATTAAAATATAAGAGTTAAGCTAATTAAGAAATCTTAATATATGGGCTTCCATACTGCTGCCACTGCCACTGCTTAGTCATGAAACAATTCTGATTGAAAAAACTTCTTTATCCGCGATTAAGTATATATAGACGATTATAATCAATCTGTGAATAGTAAGCATGACTATGGGTTCGTTGTCTCTTTTTGTCTGATAATATCACTTTTATCAGAACGAGATTTGTGAGAATAATTTGCTCTTCAATTGGAAGGACTCTGGTTGCTGATTATTTAATGAGAGATGGAAAAGAATGGTTGTTTTATCACAGATTGTACTGTAGGTCTTCGTGGAATCACTTTATACAACTTCTGTTTAGAAGTAGAGAATGTACACAGAAACATACATTAATATTTTTTTTTACTTTTTTTCTGTATACAACAATAACGTTAATTTGTATAGATTACAGCATCAACATGGGTACGACACCTAACGTGTTACTGACTGAGGGCATAAATAATAGTAAAACCCTGTTTGCGGTATTTTAATATGTGTCTTTAATCGACTAAGTACCTTATACAACTGATAACCATAAAACGAAAGCGCGGTATATGTACATAATAGCGTCACCTGTTGCTGATCTAATCATGTTCGCATTTTTTTAAGTGATTAATTTAAGAATTTATTGATAAGAAATATATGGGTAATTTTTTTCCGAGACAAAGTGACCATACGAGCAAGGTGTTCGCCTGATGGTAAACGTCACCTCCGCTCATAACAATACAGTACCACACAGAACGTGTTTGACTTTGTGTGCGCTCGTCATCCAGAGATATAAGATGGTCTATCTCTTTGCCGTGTGATTACTCTGGCATCGTTGCCTTTTACACCGGAACTGTGCTTACATACAACTGCTTGGCTGCAGAATATCGGGCAATGCAGTGGTTACCGCCACAGTCCGACTCTGCAAGTCCTACCGGTTAGAAATGTATACAACACGCGTAAATTTGTATAAATTGCAGCATCAACATGTGATCGACACCCAATGTGTTACTGACTTAGGGGATAAATTATAGTAAAACTTCGTTTGCGGTGTAAAACTATTTGCCATTAATCGACTAAACACCTTATACAATTGTGAACCATAAAACGAAAGCGTGATATTTTTAAATAATAGAGTTACCTATTGCTAACCTAACCATTTACGTGTTCACACATTGTTCGTAACGTTGGTCGTACAACCGGCAGGGGCACTACCGCGACGTGGTGGAGTTCTTCTTCGAGGGGCGCAACGAGTGCAAGAACTTCTGGAAGAAGTGCGTTGAGAACCACGGCTTCTTCCGCTGCACCAGCGTGCCCCGCCTGCCGAGGCACAAGCCGCGCGTCATCTCCAGGGGCTCCTCCTTCAGGTCAACACGTCGTACATTTTGCCAGTCCTTTTTTTTACTTTTTTTTAATTATATAAAGCGACGAGACGAGCAAGTCGTGCGCCTGCCCATAACAACACAGTACCACGCAGAGCGTGGATGCTGCGCTTGTCACCCAGAGATTTAAGATAGTCTACTACTACTCTTTGCCCTGTAATTTCACTGGCATCATTGCCCTTCAAACCGGAACACAGTAGTGCTTGCACTCTACTGCTTGGTGGCAGAATATCCGGCAATGCAGTGGTACCGCCCCAGTCGGACTCGGCAAGAGACCACTTAGTAAAAGTACCATATCACTAAACTATTGTAGTGATGATATGTTTATATATTTTTTTCGTTTGCATTAACATTAATGGATAGTTTTAGCATTGAAATAACCAATCGTAACAATCCCTTAATTATTCTAAGTCAAATTCAAAATATCTAGCCGAGTTCATATGGACTGGTGCCACGGCATTGTCAGTTATTCAATCGCCAAACAGTAGTGCGTAAGCACTGCAGTGTTCCGGTTTGAAAGGCAATGTTGCCAGCGAAACTACTGGGTATAGAATTGGAACATCATAAATCTTCTAGGTGAGCGCATTGTAGGGCCAAGCAGTTCTGTGTAGCACTGTGATATGGGTAGGCGTGTCGCTTACCATCAGATATACGACTTGCTCGTCTCGTCGCTTTATCTCGATAACAAAAATAAAGCAAACGTGAAAAAATGCAATTGTTGTTCAAAAAGATCAGACTTCAAATAATTATTCATCGAAAATTAATAACAAATTTACAAGCTAGAAAAACTTGTAAACCAAATAAATATCACATTATATGTTGCTTCGTACGAGTATTATAACAGAAATGATATTTCGAGAAATATTTTGTAAGGTGGGTGCAGAAATTGTATCCGGAAGAAATTCGTTCGATGGCGTATAAAAAAAAAATCTTCATTATTTGGCGAGGCGGAAGCAATTTTTTTCCACTACTACCAGCCTTTGCTCTACAAATTTTTGCAAGTATATTATTTATTTTGGCGCTGGTGTCATTTTTCATTAATTTATAATTGCTCTTTTGGTTTAGTAGTATAGGGCTTATCAATGAGCCTCACTAACGGATTGTTTGAGCTAACTAGAATTTTTAGTCAACCAAAATAAATATTTCAAATGAGCCTCACGTATATTCTTAGTCTATTAGATGTAACAAATTATTACAAATTTTCTCAGACATAGCGACACTAAAGATAAGAAGATAGCACTATTTGTATTGCAAATTTTTTCTCTAATTTTCAGAATCTTAAGAAGATTAAGGAATATTTTGTGCGCTCTTTATTTTTTTTACCTCTACTCTATATGACCCCACAAGGCAATACAAGACCATGTACATGCATACATATGCACGTTTTGCCGTTGTTATTTGGTCCACTACTTCGGATAGTTAGTTATATCCCCATTACGATATTCTTGGAGACAATCTCTTATAAAAGACAGTGGGTTAAAAGTAATGTTACTGACATTGAGACTTAGGTTTTTTTTTATAAACGGTAGAATTCTCGCTGTAGTCCACCGGAATGATATCACTGCATTGGTTACTACTGTTTTCAAGTTTGATTGGCAATGTTACCAGCGTAATTACGAAGCGTAGAGATGCAGTATAATTAATAAAATAATTTCCTCTTATATAAGCTTTTAAAACACACACTGAGACTGAGAAAGGCCGCTGTGAAAATATAAGTAGTTATTTAACAGGTAAAGCTGAGTTAATATTGATTTAGGATGGAGACTAAGCATTGAAGCAGTTCTGTCGAAGTCATTAAAGTAATATGATATACCGGTTTTTTGCAGGTGATATTCAAGGAGACAACTATGAGTTAATAATATTAAAATGAGTTTAAACTGTAATTGCTTAGAGTTACCAGTTGACGCTAAGATGTCTGCAAAATTTTTAACAGACTTACTATCGAATATGTTTACACATTTGTGAAACTCTGTAGCAAGTAACAGCCTATATTTGTATCCGTGCTGGGCACATGTCTCATTTATATATAAGGATACATGTTTTTCTACACGGCTAAGCACGAAGTAAATCTGCACTTAAAATTGTTAATTACAAACAAACAAATTTACATTGGTACCGGCACCGGGATTTGAACTCAGATTGCTCGAGCATATTAAATTAAAAGCTAGTGCACTGAGCTACCACGGCAGTAAAAATGTTCTTAATAATGGCTATTCCTACTAAAGTCGCATAATTTAGCGTTGATTTATTTAATACATATTTTCTTTATCGTTATCGTTTTAATTTTCAAATGTCTCATTAATAATATATTCCTCAATAGGTTCGATATTCATCAATAATCAATTTGATATTTATAATGTTTTCATGTACTAATCTATTTGTATGTAGTACTTGATATTAATAAATATTCAATAGACATATTTCAATTATTGGTAGTGCCAGTGATATAACACATATTAACAAAACTTTTATCTCGAATGAGAGTAATTTTTTGTATCGATACGATTTAATGCAGGCTTTTGATATGAATATCGGATCGCGTAACAAGATTAACAGAAAAACCGTATTACTAAATATTTTATGGAGATAAATTAAATGGCGCAGTTAAATTATTCATATGAATTATGCAATCACATTAGCACTTAATTTTTTTTAAGAAGGGAAATCCGCATAAGTAAATGTTCAAATTATACATATTTTTTTGCTTACTTAACGTAACTGCAGAACTTTAAGAATACTTATAATGGCTTTCAGAAAATCTTTATATCATAAGTACTTCTTTGAATTGAAATATTTTTATTTGGCTGAACATTTTAGAAGGTGCGAGAAAAATCGATAAATACGAATTGATAGAATTTATTTTTATAAGGCCTACCAATTTTTCATCTATTTTTTTATTTAGTTTGATAGTTTATTTCAAATATATTTTTTTGTTTTATTTAAAGTAAAAGTTTTTAATACAAAAATGATAAACTTGTAAATTTTTATTTAAATTTAGGCTTATAAAAGTTTATGAAAAAAAACTGGAATAGTTTATTTTTTAAAACGGCATATCGAATTGTAATTGTTATTATTTCCAAAAAATATATTTAGTCGTTAAGACCCTGCCGTTTTGTTAATAATATTGTGTGCAATATATAAATTTAAGCTTGAGGTTGTCTACAGCACATTGCTTTACGCTTAACCATTGCAATGTCTAGTGTGATAACTATTTAATTCAGTAACATATATTATCGTGTTATATAATTTTGTACGGATTTTTTTGATTAAAATTAGTCGTCTTTATTCCACTACTTATAACTAATACTCTAAGAACTAGGCAAAAATAAATAAAAATGTCAGTGTTCTTTATAACGTATTGACTTAAGGATAAACGAGAACATACAATTTTGAATCAATGTCAAATGAGATTTTTTTTATTTGATAGAGTGATGAGACGAACAAATCGTGAGCCTGATAGTAAGTGGCATGACTGTTCATAATAACACAATGCCACAAAGAATACGATTGGGATTGCCCTGCGCACGTTACGTAAATATTTAAGATGCTCTTTTTCTATGGCTAGTAATTACGCTGGCATCATTGCTCTTCAAACCGGAACACAGCAACGCTTATGCAGTCCTATTTAGCAGTATAATGACTGGCAATGAAGTGGTATTACCCAAGACGGACTCTGCAAAAGAGTCAGCTCACATAATCTATAACCCAATATAATATTAAATGGCTGTAATAAAACTCATAAGAGTTGCAACTTTAGCCGTGACACGAAGCGATAAAATAAAATACGGGGAGGCAACGACGGGAAATTTCAGTACCATATCACCGTTCCGTTACTCAGATGAATATAATGTCGCTCAAATTTTCTAAGCGTAAAGTTACGATTACTATGTGATACGACTATATTGTGCAGTACTTTATTTTATTTAGGTCCAAAAATTAGTTTTTACATGAACTGCTATTTTCTGTGTTAGAGTTTTTGTAGAGTCCATTTAGGAAAGTTAAAATACAAGACAGCGTCGCCAGTTTTTCTACTGACAAGCAGTATTTTCCAAGTACTAATGTGTTCCTATTTGAAAGGCAATATTTTCATCTTAGTTTCTGAATACAGATACGTATAAAATTTCATCTCCTTCCATCTTACGAGATGGGCTGTAAAGATATATCTCTACGTAACAAGCAATCCCAGCGATTGTAAGTACCACTACAGTTTAAAATACTGTGTAGAAATGCTTGAAACTTGTTTTACTTACCATCAGTTGCGCCACTTACTCGACTTGCCTCTTAGTTTCAGGTTAAACAATACTGCTTAGTGACAGAATAACTAGCAATGCAGTTGTACCACCCCAAATGGACTCCCTTACCACTTTTTTAAACAGTATTCACTCACTAAAACTAATATCTGTTTAATTCGAAGCTTTGAATAAAATCTTTTTAAAATTCGATTCGAAGCGAAAACCCTTTGTCATATCTTCTCTGTTTGAAGACTCCCCCCTTACCATCACAGCCTCGATCGGAATTCTTTTTTGGTACCTTTATAGTAAGAATTATTAAATATGGACTACGCCAAAGGCATAATTGAAAGCGATAAGGTGTTGTATAACAGAGGTAAAATATCATGGTTTTCTTAGTAATCATTAGGGTTAGGGTTTAACAAGCTTATAACCGAGTATAAATACTTAGGACATAAAGTAGATTTTTCAGGTCTGCAGACTTGTAACTTTGTTGATCATTCCGTCAACTATTCATTACATATCACTGATAACAGTTTATGTATATGTCAAGAAACAAACAAGTAAAAGAAAATTGTTTTTAGATATATGTATATTATGCGATGATAACGAACCTCTCCCTTTTTAAGTCAGTAGCATATAACTAACAACATTTATAGAATAAAAAAATAAAAAATGGTATTCTAAAGTATTAGGATGCCTTAACTACTTTCTTGTACGATACAGTCTTTAGTGGTGATATCATTATAAAACCACAAAAACAAAAACTCGCTAAAACTTTATTTCTTTAAGGCTTCGTCCAAAGGCTTCGTTTATTGTTTTTTGTTAATATAATGTATTCATAGCTGTCATCACCACGAGTTTAACCACCGAACGACCTAACGACCTGCCGCTAAATAAATTTAATTTTTTTTTGTTATAAAACAACGGTCGTTGGTCATTGAACTTCATTGTCGGAGCTACAAACAATACCAATGTTGTGCGGTTTCGGTAATAAAAGCTCATTGTCTCCTTAACGGCAGTCGCTCACAATTAAATCATAAAAAAGTATCCTACGATAAAGTAATGGACAATCGCGACGCTATACGTAATAATTATTAGCTAAATTCACAATGTAGGTCTACTAGTTTATTTCGTTTAACACTCAGTATAACAATTTTTTATAGGAGATAAAGTAACTGAGACGAATAAGTCTATTTATAAGCAACATGTTTTATAAGTGGAAGGACTCTTGCAGATTCCGACTGGGGCGGTACCACTCCTTTGCCAGATATTCTGCCATCAAGCAGTAGTATGCAAGCGTGCAAGCTTGGCTCTGCGCTCAAACAGGCACGCTCTGTGTGGTACTGTGTTGTTATGGCCAGGCGTAACACTTACCATCAGGCGTACGACTTGCTCATCTTGTTACTTTATCTTGTAAAAAAAACTGCCTATTACAACACAGTACCACACAAGACGTACTTGGCTAGTGAATCAGATATTTAAAGTGTCTTACCTATATATCCAGCAGTTATGTTGAACACATTGGCCTTCAAATCTCAACACAAATAGTACACATTACTGCTTGACAGCACAATGACTTGCAGTGCCGTAGTAAAACTCCATCACTTAGGAACTAAATGTTGTAAGTAATTTAATAAAAATAACATTATCTCTCGTGTAACGATAAATATAATTTTCCGTTTCAAACAGGAAACAAACTGATCTCTCATTAAAGCTCTCTAAAAGCTAAGATTAAAATTCAAATTATGAATAACAAGAATTATAATGATAATTTTCGTATAAAAAACAAATTGAGTCTGTTTAGGCAAATACTTTAAAAACCACATTCCGAATTATCTAATAATTTGAATACCTATTGCATCGTAGTTAAAAATGTATAACAAGCTTGGCAGTTGAAAGGCATCTAACGTTACCTTATTAACATAACCTTCTGTAACAACAATGAATACCTTTAAAATAAAAACTAAATTGGCGTTTTAAAAGTGCATGCAAGAGCTTATTTGAATAAATATATTTTCATTTCATAACCTATTCTTGTTCTTAACATAACGATTTATTTTACGTTAACACTGTGTATTAGATAATACAAGAATGTTTTATATATTAAAATTAATATTCTTTGTTTCACATCCGCCTTGTGACTATTCGTTATAACGTATAAATCCTCTTTGGCTAATCGATTTGGTAAAAAGATGTCAAGTATCTTGAGTTTACTTTCCATACCAAAAAGTCGTTTCTTACCCAGCAGTGTTGATTCCCATCCGACTCCATTACCCATTTTATAATAGCGGAAGTTAATTAGCCAAATTACCCATTCAAGTTTATTTTTCTTATTTTTAGTGAAGAGAACAGCAAAGCATTTTCCTGATGGCAAGCGTCACACCTGCAAGTGTCAAAACAGAACCTGTTGGGCATCTGAGAACTGGGTAGTTGGTTGAAGTAGGGCAGAGCTGAGTTAATCATCCGAAGATTCTATCTCTATACCTATTAATTAAGCTGGTATCATTACCCTATAAACCGAAACATAATAATGCTTACAGACTACAGTTTACGGTTGAATAACTGATGATGCAGTGGTACAATAAACTAAAACGTTATAAAAGCCTTTAAAGAAACAATAATATTTCAAAATCAATCTGATTCAAGCAATTTGTGTGCATATTTGTTTAATGCTGTAGCACAATTAGTGCTACAAGGTTTAAGCTCCTTTGCAAAATAATACATAAAAAGATTTAGTAACAGTTTATATTATTCGAGAAGGCAACAAACAAAAGTAAAATTATATTTATTAAATAAGCCATTATAGTCCAAGAATTTCTGGTGGATTTTTTTTATTAGATATAGTGATGAGACGAGCAAGTCATACGCCTGATGGTAAGCGTCACACAGTACCAGACGCAAAGCGCCCGGCGCTGCGCTGCGCTCGTCACACGAAGGTATAAGGTGGTATATCTCTTTACCCTGTAATTTCGCTGGCATCATTGCATTTCAAACCGGAACACAGTAGTGATTACACATTCCTGCTTGGCGACAGAATAACTGGCAATGCAGTGTTACCGCCCCAGTCGGACTCTGCAAGAGTCCTACCACTTTTACAATTAGGTTAACTGACTCGAATGTAAGATAGCTAATCTAATTTGTCTGCTCAAATTTAAATATTGTAACAGTATTTTAAAAGAGCAACTGTTGAGTTTCTTAACGGTTCTTCTCAGCAGAAATGTATTACGAGCTGGAGGTAGCTTCCTCACGTATTAATATATAAAAATGACGATTCGAAAGTGTTTGTATAGACCTATTTGAACAATGATTATTTTTTACCTATTTTAATTTGATTTGATTTGATTAGCAACAAGAAAATGTTTTTTCCTGCAGACGTAGGTACTTCGGTTGCTTCATTTGCAATCATATGAACATAACTAAGCTACCCTGGGGGGAAATCTTCAACTAGCTAAGAATTTATAACATACGTATGTATTTTATAGAGTAAATCATGAGATCAAGCCAAACTCCCTTTACGACGGTTCATACCCCTGTCGGTTGAGGATTTAAATGGGGGTTACTTAAACAAGCTTCCATGGCACTGTAGTGAGTACAATATCTGTATAGATTGAAGTAATAGGGATAATTTTGCTAGGCATCGGAGATTGAATATTGCAAATTAAAATAGCAAGGCTTGAAGGAAAAGTACTTTGCAATTTATTAACAAAATAAAACCACTTTTTCATTAAACTACTTTTGATCTAAATTAAATGTTTTCCTACTATTTTCTTGGCATTAACTTTAAATTATCTAGTTCAGTTCCATAATCTTATTTTCTAGTTATAGTGTATAGTTAAAAATATATCTTTTCATTGGATTTTAAGCATGAATTTCGATATCATTATTATGTAAAAAGCAGTTCACATATTAATAATGATCATGTTAAACTTTGACTTGATTGTTTTATAGATTCAGGTTCACATTTGTGCCCGATGGACAGTAACAGGTTTACAGCTAATTGGAACTGAGTAGTATTTTTATACAAGCAGCAGTTATTATCTGTTCTCACCCATTATTGTGACATAAAATGTTTCCGTCTATAAAAAGAGTTCTGTGCCTAATAGTTAGATATGTATAGGCTGTAATTTCCTTTTCATTATTGTGAATATGAAGACTTCACGCAAATTAATTCAAAGAATTCTATACCTAACAGGTAAAGTTATAAATACAATCTGATCTACTCATGTAAACGGACTTATATGATTTTCAAGTTCAATATACTTCGAACTGTGTGATCATATAGCTTTAAAGATATTTGAAAAAAAAGTCAATTAACTTACAAAATTCCGGGGCAGAGAAAGATTTAAAACGCCACTTAATTTAGTGTAATTCTAATTCGAACTAAAGCCAAGATGCTATAAACTCTGACACTACTACTACCGTCATAGTTTTAATAATTTCAACTTGAAAGATATAAAAATTGATTTAAAAAAGAAGAAAGAAGCCTAACAGACAGACCGTTATTCTATTATGACCTTTAGAAACTTTAACTAAGGCATAACGCAAAGGTATATTTTAATTATAAATTGGTTGTTTAGAAAATGCCCAGTAAAGTTGAAACGTTGATTTAACAATATTTTAAGGGATTATAATCTTCGGACTAAACTCTAAATTTAAAAATAACTCAAAAATTTAAAATTCCATTAAAAGTTATTTAGATGTGACTGAGCATATAATATATCATTTAGTAGACCTGCTGACATTCTCTGAATTTCGTTACAGAAAATAAAATAGGCCATAGGATCGTCTGTCATCGTTTCGTCTCGATATTTAATCATATTCAATATCAGTTTGGCACTAAGAAAACGGAGACGGTGCAGTTTCTGTGTGTATGTGGAATATATGGAAAATGTTCCGGTTTGAAGCGCAATGTATTTAGGGTAATTGTTGGACAAAAAGATACATAATACATGCATCTCTGGGCGACGAGGTACCATCAGGTACACGATGTATTATCTCATTATCTCCAAATTAATTTAAAGGGAATATTTCGTCTATATTTATCGTTCACTATCATTTATAAATTATACAAAAAAACGTTTAGAAGCAAAGTAATTTTCCTTATCACGTAGTCCACACGAAACTTCAGTATTACCATAAATGGATAGTTTGTTTGGCAATCAATCTGGCTGTCGTCGAACATCGTTGAATGTTTACCCACAATGTTAGTTGTCAGTTGTTCAGTACTGTAGTGTTTTACAATTATCTAGGCAATCGACAGTACTCTCATCCTATCATCACCTAGCTGTAAAAGAATTAGATATCAATATGTATATTATCGCAATGCAAAAAAAAACATGTATACAACGATCGATGTTAAATCAAAATATAATTTAAGTTATATTTTTCTACTGTCAAAATTTAGATCAGTAATATATAAAAGTAAACGGCATTTATATAGGTAAATTCTGTTCCTAGTATAGATTATATAAATTAAAGATTTATGTCATCACAAAACTGACAGTATATGAACGTTGTGTTGTATTGTGATCGTCAGTAGTTTGAATTTTTTTAAGGAAAATGTAATAAAATGTATTAAATAGTGATCACTCTCTTGTTCAGCCAGTGTTATGGCTAATCTTTTGTTTATCTGAATGAGATCAACTGTTTGCGCTTGATATATTATAGTGCGTAAGTGATTGCGCAGTCACAGGTGCTTACTCTTCCTTTAGTCTTATAGTTCAATGGGATGAATAGTCGAGATGGCTGGAGGGAGATTATATGAATTACGGAATTGTTCCGGGTAGGGTTGTTTGTCCATGTGAAGTTTATGTTTATTAAACGCCTAATGTTAAACGTTTATTGCACACGATGATACTATCATAAAATAGGGACAGCGTTTTTTTTAAAGAAGAATAAATATTGCCCAAATTCAACATAAATAACACATATAAATTGTCCATATATCTATATAACAAAAAAAGGATCACTTAGAGTAACATAGTATAATGTGTACTAGAGAAGATCATATTATTGTTGAGTAATAAAATAGGAGAAACAAGGAGTCAGTTGTTTTGACAGCCGTTAATATAATAGGTTAATATATCATAACGA
>DWHR010000072.1:0-12902 GCA_018248075.1 Eurytides protesilaus protesilaus
TTTTGTTGTAAAAAAAAATATTGTTAAAATTAAATCTTTTTATAAATTCTTTGGGGGATCAATTTTTCACCGTAACTACTTATAAAAAACATATATAGATTTTTATTTTTATGATCAAGTGGAAAATGGGGGGTCCACTTGACGTGATCTTGCTCATATAACTTACAGTCTCACAACTTTATCTGGATACTAGCGATAAAATCACTTTTGCAGTCAATTATGCATAGACAGAACAGTTCTAGCCCATTAAATAAGAGGGCTAAAACACATGATAGCAAATCTTTGTGCTTTCATTTATTGGAGAATTTTAGTTTGATAAATAAAAATGATATTATCAAACAAATCAAATCAATCAAAAACTTATCAAATTTGATAATTAAATATTTTTCACAATAAACTTTATGGTGAATGGTGGTAGTGAGATGATTTTTTCAAATGATCGCAATATTACTTAACTGTCATAATGTTATGTATAAATATTTCTTTACGAGATAAAGTGACGAGACGAATAAGTGATACACCTGATGGTAAAAGTCACATCTGCCGATAATAACACAGTATCACATAGATTGTGTTTGTCTCTGTGCTGCGCCGATATAATATGGCCTATCTCTTTGCCCTGTCATTTCTCTGGTATGATTGCCCTTCAAACTGGTACACACTAGTGCTTACATATGGCAAAATATCTGGCAGTATAGTGGAACCGCCCCAGTCGAATACTGGAGTCCTACCATTTAGAATTACTGTATACAGTTCTCTGGATAAGAAATTTCTTATATGATGTTATAAAGAAATTCAACGTCCAATAGATTCATTCGAGTTGAAATAAATCTGTGAGATATTCAGATGATGAAATGCAAGGACACAACTCAGGCAAGCCTGTGAACATTTCTTTAGTTCCGAGAAATTGAAACAAATAAGAAAAGATATGATAATAACTCTCTATTAAAATTAACATGTGTACATGGACAAATATAGGTCCGTGGTTACTGACTTGTGAAGCCTATAATTAAATTGGTCCAATTAAAAGCGATTGTTAATTTGTGATTTGTATTAGGGCTATCAATTAATTACCTTAACATCACTTTACCAAACTTACCTACATCAGTATAGACTTAATTGTATCCACTGGTGTGTAGGTAAAGCGGTAGGAATTTTTTGCGGAGTGCGCCTAGGGTCGTACCACAGCATTTCCAATTATTCTAATGCCAGGCATTAATGCGCCAATCTGAAGAGCAATGATGCCCGCATAATAACTGAGAATAAAGATAGACCATCTTATATCTCTGGGTAACGAGTACGCCACAGAGCCAAGTAGGTTATGTCAGGTACTGTGTTGTTACAGACCGACGTAATGCTCAACATTATCATTTCATAAAACCAGCATTTTTTTTTTTTTTTAGAAAAACTGTTATCCTATTCAGACCCAATTTCGTTGATAAGTTTCCAAAAAAGTGATTTTGTTTGTTACATGACGTAAATGAAACCCGTCCTATTCAACATCAGGCTACAAATGGCATAAGGCATCCGTCATTAATTTTAAGCGTCAATAATCACTTCACATCAGAGGAATCAATCGTAGTTCATATCACTAATAGTCCCTGAGACTGCAGTACAGACATCATTCCATCATACGAGTTTGATTTTTTTCACGATTTGACAACTATATTTAAGTGGTACGTTTTGCAAAGTACGTCTGGGGTGGTACCATTGCATTGCCAGTTACTCTCAAGTCAAGCAGTAATACATACGCACTGCTGTCCCGGTTTGAACAATAAGGTGGTTCATTGTTAGGTGGTGGTTGGTGGTTATAGGGTATATATAAATAAGCGAACATTATCCTTTACCTGTAATGAAGATCTTCTGTGTTTTGTAAGCGTGTAAGCGTCGTAATTTCTATAAACTCTAAATATTAGCAGATTATTTTAATTTCTGCGTCACGTGCGTATAATTGTAGCACAGTAAACGGTGCAAAACAAACATTCTACGACCCGACAAAAGCTCTTGTATGTCTAATTGAATGAAAACATACAATTCCTACGAGTCACGATTATGGATTTATTTTTTTTTTAACTATTTTTCTTACTCATAGGGCTTTTAACGTCCGTCCGTCCATCTGGGATGGTGTAAGTGCATTGCTCAACTGCCGAACAGTAGCGCGTAAGCACTGATTCTAGTTAAAAGGGCAATGATGCAAGCGTATTTACTAAGTATAAGGATAGAAAGTCTTTAATCTCTGGATGCGCCCTGAGAGCGCATTTCAGGGTCAAGCAGGTTCTGTGTATCATTGTGTTTGAAAAAGGCTAGAGTATATAGTTTACTATTTGCTTAGAATCTTCATGAGAAAGACCTGTTAAAAGAATCAAATTTTGTAAAAAAATTTTAAGTACAATAAGATATTACTGTATATATTTCTTATATGCATCAATATGTCATAAGACATAATTACTATATATAATTTGTTAAAAATCATTTAAAGCGTTTTATTACTAATAACTATAATTATATACTATTATGTTTAATACAATTTTTGAGATTAAAAATAATAGAAGTGTACTATTTCACCCAAGTGAATCGTAAAAGCATCGCAAGCGGTTTCGAATAAATCACGTTGAAACTTATGAAATGAATCCGGTTACGTTGTCGTAAAACGATTGAAAATGTTTGTGGGCTTTTTTGGAGATAATATAACGAGACGAGCAAGTCTAGCACATGATGATTAGTGACAATCCTGCCCATAGCAACGCAGTGCCACATAGAACCTGCTTGGCTTGGAAAATTTTACTGCTTTCTTTCATAATCTCTATCTGTTTAAAACAAAACTAACGAAATTTAATGATAATTTTAATGACTAATTTTGTTTTAACGCCATATAGGAAAAACTCAGCACACATACTACATTTTACACCTATAGTGTACCTATGCTTATAAATCTTATTAAATAAATAAATTTTACAAACCAGCTGCACGAATGGCATAGTAGTTTGACTGATCACTTCACCAACTGCTTTTCTTATTATATAACTTATTTTTGCTATCACTCTTGACGACCATTTTTATTGGATCAATATTTCGATCGGTGAGCATTCTTTTCATATAAGATAGTAGCGGACATGGCCAACATCATTCTGCCCAATATGTCGTATCTAAACAATCTAGAGACTCACTCAATCATTTCTAAAAAAAGATCATCTGATTCGGAACGGCCGTTTATGAGGACTTTAAAAACAAATGCAGGTAAAATAGAAATTCAATAATTAAAGACCATACATATCATATGTATATCTACTAAAAGATTACGCAAGAGTCAAGGTTATGGCTTTTTAAGCTTGACATAAAGCTACTTGATAAGATAAGATTCATCGAAAAAAACGAAATTGGTAACTGTTACGTTTCAGCGAAAACCTAATGTTTCAATATCAAAGATTTGCAATAACGAACTCTGGCTAGAGATATAACTTCTTCACGTAATCTTGTATACAATAGTTTATATTATTTAAGAGCTATATGTAAGGTTCTTTGTATTAACTTTTAAAATCAAAATAAAATATTATAAGCCAGTAGGCTAACGTTATACCGTTGATTTCTCGGTATAAAGGTATAGAGTATATTACTATTCGACCGTATTAAATGAGCCAAGAAACTACTATACTACTCAAATTAAAGTTTTTTATAATAAAAACTTGGTACCAGATTTAATTGCTTTCTAAAATACGAGTACTTAATAAAATACGAACCTTTTATGGTTAAGGCAAAAATGACTGGTCTACAATAATAGTTTAATTTCAGAATGCATTACTTGTATAAAATCAAGAAACCATAATAAAAGGAAATATTTCGACAGCTCCTTTTATTTGTAACAAAAAGAATAAGTAACTAATCTAAAATTTTCTAAAAAAAATCTAAAAAGATAGTTCAACACTCTGCTTGGATCTTTGACAAATATAAAACTTTGAATTTCTATAACTATTAATTTCTGAACACCTAACCACAATACTGATTCGCGGTAAATTAACTACTGGAGTGTAAATCGCCCTATTGGCCTTTAAATAACAGTGCTACATCACAATCTACTAACTTAACACATCAATGTAGGGGTTAGCTAGACGTAATCTGTAAATGATATTTCTTGACAGAAACTTAGATATAAAAATAAGTAACCCAAATGTTATATTAAATCAAACCAACATTCATTCAAATATAACTACTTTTGAATGGGTACTTTCACATCTTAATTCATAAGGAAGCTACCACTGGCTCGGAATGCAGTTCTACTGAAAAAAGCTAGGCTTTTAAGCTATTATTACAATATTTTATGACACAATATATTAGCAGTTTTTATATAGTCAATTAACTTGATTCTATACATTTTCATCTTCCAGAAAATCTGGAATGGTACAAAAAATTCCTTAATATTGCTTTATACAATAAAATATTTTAACTTTAGTTGTAAAAGGCTCCCGTGGTATATCTATGATATCTTGTGGAGTTTTATTACATATGCGTATATTTTGGCCGATCAAGGATTTACCGCGTGTCTGTCACTTTTTTTTATAAAAGTTTTAACAATTTGCCGCCCAAATCTCGAAAGGAATTTCGAGCTCATGAACTATAGATAATCTTCATAGCTCATTTAAAAAAATTCTATCAAATTTGCATCAGAGTCATAGCCCCACAATAAGATGTACTGTGATACACTATAAAAATAACTAAAATATACGAGTCGAGCTGTATTAACATTCATTAACTGCCTTTCTTTTCTTACTGCAAAAATGGCAGTGCTGTGTGTTGAGATAACAACAAAAAAAATAGTTAAACCGGTATGTTCTAATGCTTCATTGGTAAGAAGTAAACTATAATTATGACTTTTCACATTAGTTCAGGTAAATTCAACGCAATTAATTTTCTTGACGATTAGGCCTAAATTATTATTTTTGAAATAATTAAGTATGCGAGACAGTGCATTGTTAACTTCAGCATAAGTAGTGCTATTAAGCCCAACCTTAAAATTAAGGGATGTATCATCAGCAAAAAATACAGTCACATAAATTGTTTAGTTTTTATTTAACACATCTCATAAATACTTTAGTTAAAAAGTCAAAGCATTTATGTGCTAGATAAATTTCAATAAATCTTGTATTTTGCTTAAACAAATAAAATTGAAAACAATCAGTGACGCGCAGATAGCCATCGCGAGCGCACGTGTGCAGTAAGGCCGCCCCACTCGTTCGGGTCGGCTGCGCGAGTTGTGACGCGGCTACATTCTCGAGCGGAACCGGTTTTTTATTTGTTTTCTACTGCTTAGTTTTACGCAGTGATATTGATGGGAGATAATGAACGCACATGTAGTAGTAATGACAATGTTGAGGTGTATTTGAGTGAGAATGAAAGCGAATTAGAAATCAATGAAGTAGTTGAACAAACACAAAAAATGGATGAAGATAGTTTACTTTATAGACCCATCAAACGGGGGAGGGGGGATGATGACGAAGAAGATTGGACGGAAGTCAAAAGAAAAGACAAGAGAAGTAAAGAAGATAAAATTAGTATTCAAATATATTTGTCGAGTAAAGATAAAATGCCCAAACAATTCGCGTTAGCCAAAATTCTAAACAATAACAACATCACGGGTATTACACGAGTTAAATATATAGGCTTATATAAAGTAAGATTAGATTTTGAAAAGGAAGCTGACGCAATGAACTTGGAGAAATGTCAAGCTATTATTACCCTTGGCTGGCGAATTCACAGTGCGACGGAGAAGTACACGACATATGGAGTTATTCGGAATATTGAATTAGAAATCTCTGAAGAAGAAGTTTTGAAAAATGTCACATGTGATGGCCCCACCAAATTGATATCGGTTAAACGACTTATGCGACGAACGGAAAATGGGTGGAGCCCTAGCGAGTCAGTCCGCCTATGCTTTTTAGGTTCATTTCTACCGACATACATAATTGTGAAGAGCTTAAAAATTAAGGTTGAACCTTATGTTTTCCCAGTTTCCCAGTGTTCTAATTGCTGGAAGTTTGGACACATAGCGAAGTTCTGTTCTTCAACTAAAGTATTTTGTCCAAAATGTGGTGGGAATCACCAAAACTGTGAAGTCAAGACCTTTAAATGTATTAATTGTTCGGGTCGACACATGGCTATGGAAAGGTCTTGTCCAGCTTGGAAAAAAGAAAAAAAGCTTAGGGACCTCATGTCTGAATATAACTGCACATACAGAAAGGCTCTAGACCTATATGTACCACCATCACCGCCTATACCTAAGCCAGAACAAGTCATGTATACTCAGCATATAAATAAAACTTCTACCTCCTCTGAAGTGCGGGATGAGATCTGTGTTTTACAAGAACATCACTTACCACAAGATACCAAAACTCACACATATGCTTCTGTTGCCAAGACGAAACCTAAGAGTTCCATACGACCAGGCAGAATAGTACGTTCTCCTACCCCTCATTCATTTCTGAATAAAAGTAACGACTTGAGCGAACCATCACCTTCCCGCGAAGATCAAAGTAATATAAAGGGTAATAGTTTTAAGGAACTCTTAAATAGATTAAAGGAAATTATATTTTTAGGGTCTGGAAACATTCAAACCAAAATTCATAATATAGTTAAATGTTGTCTAGAATGGGTGATATTAGCCGCAGTTGAGAACATTTCTGATTGGCCTGTTTTAAAAATAGTTTTCGATTACTTTAATGGACAGTACAAATAATTTATTGCAGCTTAATATTATACAATGGAATTGTCAAAGTCTAAAATCAAAACTATTAGAGTTAGAAAGTTTATTTTCCCTTGAAAAAATCCACATTGCAGCTATTAATGAAACGTGGCTAGCCTCTGAGGAGAATATTAAGTTAAGCGGTTATAATATTTTTAGGGCGGATAGATATGACGGTTATGGAGGTGTTGCAATACTTGCCCATAAATCTATTAAATGTCACTTGTTTCAGGTTATTTGCAGCAACCCTAATATCGAAATAGTTTGTATTAAGATTTATAATTGCAATCAGGTAGAATATGTAATTTCCCTATATTGCCCACCTGCGGCGCGAACTTCACTTAGTGATTGGGAACAGTTATTCTCCGTATTGCGAAAGAAAACATTAATACTAGGTGATTTTAACAGTCACCATACTAACTGGTCCAATAAAATTGATCAAAGAGGGATTCAAGTGTTTGACGCTTTGGCGGATAGTTCTTTTATCACATTGAATGATGGTCAGCCTACGAGAATTAGATTGGTAAATGGGGCCCTACAAGAGTCTGCACCCGATATTTCTTTAGCGTCAGCTGATATAGGGTTGCAATTTGATTGGTCCGTTTTAAGAGAAAATTTGGGTAGTGATCACCAAATAATAAAAATTAAATATAAAATTAGTAATCATAATTTGTCAAAATCAATTTTCAAAAGAAATTTTAAAAAAGCTGATTGGAGTTCATATAAAAACATACTAGAAAAACTCTTTAATCAATTTATTTTTTCCGATGATTTACAATATTCCTACGATATGTTTATTGATTATGTTTATTTAGCGGCGGATTTACACATTCCATATGTAAAATATAGTAATAACCCTCATTCGAAGTTTTCCCCTAAACCCTATTGGAACCCTTACCTATCACAAACCGTAGCAAAACGACGTCTGGCCCTTTCGAATTTTAGACGAAACCCTACACCACAGAATTTAACTATCTTGCAAACTATAAGTAGATTAGCCCAAAAAGCCATTCGTGATGCAAAATCCAAAAACTGGCAAAAATTTTGTAGCAGTTTAGATCAAACTTCATCATCTAGTGAATTATGGCTTAAAATGAAGTGGCTTAAAGGCTTTTCAGGTTCTAGGCAGCAGGTTTGTAAGGATAAAGCTAAGGAGCTCCTCAATAATCTGTCCCCTGATTATGTTAGTCCGAAAGATATGTTATTTTTTTCACACAATTCTGCTATAGAAATACCAATATCATTACATGAATTAGAAAAAGCTATCCGATCTAAAGATACTTGCCCGGGCTTGGACAGCATATCGTACTCCATGATAAAGCACTTACCCGATAATGGCAAACGTATTTTAGTTAACATGTATAATAATTTCTTTATTAGTGGTTTTGTTCCTAAACAATGGAAAAATATATCTATAACACCAATCCCAAAGCCCGGGAGACAGTCCCAATCTGCTACTTCCCTTAGACCAATTTCAATGATGTCCTGCGTATGTAAAATTTTTCATGTCATTTTAGTGCACAGACTAGAATGGTACATAGAAAAAAACAGTCTTCTCTCGCATAATACTACCGGCTTTAGGAAGTGTCGTTCTACTATGGACAATCTTGCTAAACTGGTCACACAAATACAGATGGGTTTTTCTAAAGGACTAACAACAATAGGCTGCTTCATAGACATTGATAATGCTTACAATAATGTTGATATTGTAAGCTTATTAAGACGCATGGATAGTATGGGAGTTGGTTCAAGGTTATGCTTATACTTATGGAATTTTCTAAAGGAAAGAACTCTTAGCATAGTAACTGGTGACTCGGTAATGTCGCGAACCACGGGGAGGGGATTGGCGCAAGGCGATCCGTTGTCTCCTTTGCTATTTAATTTGGTTACTAAAGATATTTGTAATTATATTGATAAATCTAATGATATTCTCATCTCTCAGTATGCTGATGATTTCGTCATATACACGTCGGGTAAACAAGTATCAACATTGAGCATTAATTTACAAGGTGCTTTAAACCAAATTTACAGTTTGCTTTTTGACATAGGTCTTGGTATTAACGCTTCTAAAAGTAAAGTATGTATTTTTAAATCTGGGTATTTTAGAGGAATGGTACAGTTAAATATTAATCACAATATGTTACAGGTCGTGGATCAAGTTAAATATCTGGGTGTTTGGTTGGATCGCTCTCTTAGATGGGCCAAACATGTAAATGAGTTAAAAGGAAAAATGTCCTCTTTCATGAATATATTTAAGGTTCTGTCTGGTACTGAGTGGGGTGTGCATCCCGTTCATCTTAGACGATTGTATATAAGTTTAGTCCGCAGTCGAATTGAATACGCTTGTTTTCTGTACGGTTGTTGCTGCAAATCTCGATTATATAATTTAGAAAAGATTCAAAACCAATATCTGAGGGTTATTGGCAGATTTATAAAGAGTACCCCGGTACATGTAATGGAGAGTGAGCTGTGTCTCCAACCGTTACATGTGCGGAGGTACTATTTAGCAGCAAAATTTTGGTTCAAATCTAAATCCATTGTTTCTAATAAAATAGTTGAGCTAATTGATAACTGTTCACAGTATTGTCAACGTACCCTTTGGAGACGTAAAGTTAAACCCCCCCTTGTTTTAGTACATGAACATATGAAAGATATTCCCATTTATTTAAGTAAACAGGTCGAAATATTTTCTCTTGATACTTGGGTTAGCAATGTGGATATTTCAAGTATAGTGAGACCTTTCATCGATATATTACAATATTCGAAAGGAAAATACAGAAGTCCTGATCTTAACCGTATTTGTACTGAATTCTTGATTCAAAATTTTGATACTGCCTATAAAATATACACTGATGCCTCTAAAGACAACAACCGCACAGGTGCTGCTTTTTTCGACCCTCAAACCAATAACTGTATTAGTCTAAACATAGAAACTAATAGTATTTCGATTATGAATGCGGAGTTAATTGCCATTGCTGAAGCTCTTTCATATATAACTTCCTTAGACACAGGTAATTATGTAGTTTTCTCTGACTCACGTAGTTCTTTGCAACATATACTTCGCTGTACAACAAATGTTAGAGGATCACCAATAGCTTACAGTATTTTGCAATTATTGCGGAATCTAGTAATTTCCAAAAGAAATATTGTTCTACAGTGGATTCCATCTCATATTGGTTTAAGGGGAAATGAAGCAGCAGACCAGTTAGCTAAAAAGGCAACGTCTGAAGGAATACAATATATACATACACCTTATTTTTCTGATTTATTATATGTGGCTAAGGAAAAATGTCTCTTGCTCTATAAGGAATATTTTGATGAACGGTCTCGCATTAAGGGCATCTGGTATAAGACGATACAACCGCATCCCTCCCGTTTTTTGTGGTTTGGTGATAAAAATTTAAACAGGAATGAGATTGTAACGGCTCTAAGACTTCGTTCTGGACATATTCCTCTGAACAGCTTTTTATTTTTGATGAAAAAAGTTTCCTCCCCTAACTGCGCTCAATGCAATGTTCGAGAGGACGCATACCATATAATGGTGGAATGTGCCCTGAATGATGTGGAAAGGAAACAGTTGGAGAGAAAAAAGGGCTTAACTCTAAGAGCTGTGGGGGTTTGCAACACCATTTTGGCTTCACCTTCATCGGAAGAGGCTAAATTGTTGTATAATATAGTAAATTTAGGAATTAAGAATAGATTATAAGTTGTATTAAGTTAATTTACATATTTTGTTTACTTTATTATTTATTTTTGTATGTTTGTTTTTCTATAAGGGTGGCATGTTCACTTAGTGATCAAACCCTTTAATTCAATAAAGATTTAAAAAAAAAATAATTATATCGACTTTATCGATGTTCGTTAAAGTTCTCATAATTCTTTTTACAAGTACTTTCAATTAGAGCAAAGACTTCACTTCACTTCTATAGAATATTCTGGTGGGGTTCAGGCATGCAGCCCTACATTGTGTGAGAATGTTTATAAAATTTATTTTAATTATCTCACCATATTATCTCACCTTTAGGTGAGGATGATCGAGGAGGATAATTATCGTGTTGTGGTTGAAAGCGGTCGGTCAGTGTTGTGAACCCACTGCTATAGTCGTACTGTGTTGCAATCATAATAAGTGATTCGTTTAATAAAATAGTATAATATTAATACTTTGTATTCGTGCTGACCCTTATACGATGCCCACATAAAACATTATGTGTAAAAATGTAATAGTAATTTTTTCTTTTTCGACACATATAGGTATGTATTAATCCTATGTGTTTATTTGTATTTAAGTATGTATGAATGCGTGTATATTAACGCTTGAATTCCATTCGCCCTTATATCACTATGTAACATATCAAGGGATTTGTTTTTTCTTTGCATTTTTTGCAAGCTTCACTTTTTTATATCCTGGAAATTCACGGGTCAAGGGTCAAATGATACGACATACAGGTAAGCAACGCCTCGGGAAAAAGTAGGGAATAAATAGTGTAACTGTTAAAATATTTTTATCGCTTATTCTTATACAATAAAAATCAAGTTACCTACCACAAAAATAGTACATTAAAATTCTCTGTCTATATCTGATGAGATAAGTAAATCGTGCGTTTGATGATAAGTTATTTGTTAATGCACAACATCACTATGCTGCAGTCCATACAAAACTCTGCTTGCCCCTGCGGTGCTTTCGTAGTATATCGTCGTATGAGGTATAAAATGTTCCAGAGGTATAAAAACTTATTTGGCAATCTAAACTAGTTTATTAGAAAACCCGTTACAACTCCTTTTAAACATTTACCTCAAAAGATTGACCTCTTTGATTTTATAATTTATATAAATTCAAATCTCCGACCTTCAATGTTAAACACGCTTGACCTCATAATGCCTTAATTGGTTTTTAAGTGTTTTTAATTTGAAAGGTAGATAACGTTAAAAGATGATTTATATTCAGTATTTATTAACATCGTTTTAATTATATTAACAAACGCAGTAATATAAAATTAGGTACTCTTTTAAAAGTAAAATTGAGTTAGCATCGGTGAAAAATTTAAAATAGAATACATTATTTTGTGATGGTTGGATCCATTATTTCGTAGTTCTCAGGATATTCGCTAAATTAAATCACGTCGAGTGCTATATTTTACTTATCGACACTCCCACGTTCGCCGTCATGGCTTACGGATCAATAAAAGACAGCTATCGCTGTCTCTGAAACTAATACATAGCTTAAGCTAATCTCATTCCTCTCTGATTGTAAAAAAAACTCTACGTACATATAGAGCGTATTTTATTTTATTTTATGTGTACTTAATACAAAACTTCAAACTGTATTAGTAGAAACGCAATATATGAACATAAAGCAAAATATATTCTATCCAGTAACTATGTATTCGTATGTAGATAGAGTATTAATGTAAATATTTGTATTTGAATTTAGTAATTGTTGTATCCTTGTCGTATCGCCTTATTGGCCCGAATCGATTGAGTATTGCTTAATTTGCGTATTATAATATAACAAGGGAGAAATTTTTCTGCTGCCTCAAATCAGTGACTCTGATGATGCAATAAAACAAAAATTAAATACCTTATTTTGCACAAAATAAACTTTTTGATTATAATTATTCTTTCATCAATGGAAAGATTCATAATTCAGGGATAGTCTAGAAAATAGCAAAAATATTTATTTCCTATTTTACCTCTTCAAGGACATTAGCACATATGTGAACATTTAATTTTCTTTGTCATAAATATAAAATAGGCAAATTGCAATAATTTCACTTTATTATTTAAGGGACATTGGCTCATATGTGCCCGTTAAGTTTTTTTTGTCATAAATATAAAGTAAATAAATCACAAGAAATTCATTTTGCTGTCAATTTTTTTCCATTAAAAATAAATCGTCCCTGATATACTGAGAAATCTTGCTGAGCGTTTAGGCACTAGTTGATTACAACGACTGATACAGTAAATGCTAACTGGGTCAAGTCTATAGGCAGTACGATCGGTACCAGTTGCGGACAGTTCAAGCAATCACAGTTGATACTCGGCTAGCATTAGAAAAATCTTACTTTACACGAAAAATAATTTTTATTCACATCTCTCAGATGATCCCGCAAACGTTTGCGTACAGATTCTTGTAGGTATTTAATGAATTGACAATTTATTGATATAAAAG
>DWHR010000073.1:0-12859 GCA_018248075.1 Eurytides protesilaus protesilaus
CATCTATTCTAAGGAAGTTATATTACAATTCTTTCAATTCAAATTAGACGACGAGGATTTTCTGTCATCGTTGAATTGTTAATTTAGGTCCGTTACGTAAATATTGTTTGAGTTTAGAGAAGATTATGCGGGTTTATGTCTATAGATTAAATTTATATCACAGTAAACTAATTAAGTAAGATTCTTTATCTTCTTATCATTGAAATTGAAATGTATTCGCTTCCAGATTTAGGCCTTGAATTTGGAAAGTATAAAAAACGAAAGAGTTTTTTCTTTAAAAAAATAAAGTGTGCGTGTGTTATTGCTTAACGAGAAACCTGTCTAATAACAACACAGTGCCGCGCAATATTTTGAACTACAAGAGCTTAACTGCGCTGTTCTGTCTATTTTTATATCTAGCAATTACGATAGTAACCTTGCTCTTCAAAACGGAGCACAGTGCTTATAGACTGTTCGGAAGTGGAGTAACGGGCAATGCTACTATAATGGCAATGCTAATAAAACACACCTAATCTAAATATGCTTCTGTTTAAATTCAAAAAAAAATATGTGAAATATAAAATGATATACAGTCCCGTATAAAGTTTCGTCTATCATCTACATCTTCTTCGACTACATCTTTTGATAGTATCTTGTCTTTATTATAATATTAACAATTGGCAATAAAGTTAAGATAAGAGTTCATATTGACAAATGAGTCATTATTAATTATTTCAAAGATTCATTGAAACTTCGTTGATGCGAATTAAAATCAGGTTTTCTGAAAAAATCCCATTGCTCACCTTTTAAAATGAAATTTTTGTCATTTGTATCTCATCTTCGCTTTAAAAATCCTATGATACACAAATACCTTATTAAAGAGTATTATACTTTTTTGTCATCTGCGATGAATACACAAAACATACCATTTTATATATTATCTAAGTGGTAGTAACTCTTGCCGAGTCGGACTGGGGCGGTACCACTGCATTGCCAGATATTCTTCCGCCAAATACTGTTTGGACACTACTGTGCAAGTACTACTGTGTCCCGGTTTGATGGGCAATGAAATAACAGGGCAAAGAGATAGACCATTTAATATCTCTGGGTGAGGAGCGTAGCACAGAGCCAATCACGCTCTGTGTGATACTGTGTTGTTATGGGCAGGCGTGACGCTTACCATCAGGCCCACGACTTGCTCGTCTCGTCACTTTATCTCGTTAAAAACAATACAAGAAAAGCTACACATAACTTTGTTTGAGTTTCAAATGAGCAAGCGGTTTCATAGGTGAACTATCAAATGATTACAAGGTGTTGACGGCAGAATCTGCTATGATACAATTGTGTTGTTTTTGTTTAATGAATAGTGCGATGATCTATATCTTCTTACATTCTGATTACTGAATCGTTCAGACGGTTAACTATAGACCAGTTGACCCTATATAACGTTATTTAACCCCAATTATTGTTTATAAAGCATTTGTAAGCAGGTGTATTGAATATTGAAACGGCAATTGTCAATTGACAATCAATAAAAGGCTTGGATAAAATAAAGATCTTGATCTCCATTGTACTCGTAGTATATTTGGTTCTTTAAAATAAATTGACTAGACCACTAGGGTCTTTCTAGACCTCAACTTGAATGGAAAATTCATGCACGTTGAGCTATTGTCAGAGTTACTGAATTTTATCATAAGTACAAAGTTGTGTAGAGGAATAAAAAAATAAACATTACAACTAACAAAACTAAATTAATGTAAGCTTATGAAATCTTCAAATAATTATGAACAATACATAGGTACATATATGTACAGTAATCCCCTTTATAATACGGTAGTTTTGAAAACCTTAATAAAATAGTAAAACTGGGCAAACAATTGGAAATATTTGTTACGAATTCTGATTCTTATGCGGAACGAACTACGGAATTTAAAGTAAATCTTCAACACTGTCTTGCACGATATGTAAAAATTATATCGATATTAAAAAATATACCAACCTATGTGTTATACTGTATATTAATTAAATTTAATTTTTATGTTTCTTCATTAACTTTTAGCGTCCGTTAAAGGATCCCAAAGAATTGAAGGGTCTCCGAAAGATTTTTTTTGCAGTATGTGCAAATTTGTCATGAATTTGCTTTTCTTACCTGCGTATAAAACTGTCCAATAAAACACCGTTATTAGTAGGGCGATGGGCACACCGCAGTTGTAGAACACCCAATAGCATTTAACATACCACGGCAAACAGAATTCTGCGCCTGTCAAAACAAAAGGAGCAAATTTATCATAAGCAACTTAATTTGGATAATAATAAGCCACAATTTTTTTTTACGAGATAATGTGACGAGACGAGCAAGTCATGCGCCTGATGGTAAGGGTCACGCCTGCCCATAACAACATAGTACCACGCAGATCGTGCCTGGTTCTGTGCTGCGCTCGTCACCCAGAGATATTAGATGGTCTATCTCACTGCCCTGTAATTTCACTGGCATTATTGCCTTTCAAACCGGAACACAGTGATGTTTACACACTACTGCTTGGCGGCATAGTATCTGGCAATGCAGTGGTAGCAGCAAATTAAAATGTATAATAAATACTTCTTGCTACTTATAGTTTTAATAGTAGTTAAATAATTATTTACTTATATAATAGTTCTTGTGTAACGCGATATTCATTGATTGTTAACAATTATTAAAACAAAAGTATTTGAAGTCAGTTTTTTTTTAATTTATTTTATCATTAAAAATAAAACTTTAACTGTTTGAAATATATAATATAAGTTTTTATTTTGTTCTTTGTATATAAGTAAACATCAGAGAGATATATATTTAACAAATGGTTAGTTTTTAATTAAGCTGCATTAGTCTAATAATACAGACGTATAACATCGTGATCCGATTAAGCTTTATAGAGCCGCATGAGCTGACGATATTGAAGTGAGTATAGACAAAATATAATTCTACTTATAATTTAAATTACTATAACGAAAGCTATTGGCATATTTACATACGAGTTACCCCAAAATTTTGACTCCTATGACCAAAATAATGTACTTTTGTTATTATAAAGACATTCGTAATCTAATATAGGATAAAAATTTTTATCTTAGGAGTTTTTGCGTATGATAATTAGGTTCAAAGGTAAGGTCTTATAAAGCGATTTTGTGTGACTTGTAATTGACATTTGTAATTATTGTGCCAGTAATGTATTGTTATACTGTTCCGAACTTGATAGAGGGAAATATGCTCTAAACAATTCGTGGATGTTTTTATATCTATTCAAAATATCGTGAAGGACTTATTAAACGATGGATTGTTTACATCTGTTCTTGTTTTTTTCTACTACAAAAAAAATAAATTGCGTTACACATATTAATGCAGTTTAATTTTTTTGTAGTAGAAAGTAAGCCCACTGGTTTTTATGTACCATTATGTTGTGTGTGAGTAAATAGTGATGTAGTTTATGATGGTACGTTAAGTGATGGATATGTTTACTTACTGATGGGTCCACGAAGATAGCAGCGTGCTGACACTGCTACCGCGAATCCGGTCGCCACGATGTTTAGAGTTAGCCCCCAGTGCGTCAGATATATGAACCAGAAGGGGAACTTTCCGCCCTGGATGTACATTATGATCGATGCCAGTGCGATGGCAAGCGACGTGAGAAACAGCAGAGAGCGCCAGATGAGCAGGGGAACGACAGAGCGGTTCTTCTGCCAAGCGCTGAGATGGAAACATGGCGGTGCCGGATGCTCCAAGCCGAGCATGTTCCGGTGGAACTCTCGCTTGCAGTAGCTCCTCAGAGCGCTCATTTTGTCAGTCGACGTGCACACAGCGCAGAGACACTCCCGAAACACGGGTAAATATTCAATATGAAGCGATAACGCCTGATTGTACGTCTGTTATCAGGTTGAATCACATTGGCTTGGGTGCCAAAATCGCATTGGTTTCGCCATCGGCTAGCCGATACGATACTAAGTGTGACAGTGTCACTATTAGCGACTGTGTTGTTTAGTTCGAGGTGTGTATTATGTATATAATCTTCAAATTGCTAGGTGCCGCTTTTAGCCTTCTGTTAAATCGTTGCGGTAAAATATTTGTAATGATAATTTAAGATTAAGTACTGAATCGATTTAGGTGAGATAAAAAAGTTCTAATAATCAAAATTTTATTAAACATACTTAAATTTTATTTTAATTAATCATACGTAAAATTTTATTTAACAGACTTATGTCTATAAACTGTTTCTTTGTTGTGTCACCATTTATTTTTTATTTTTTTAGAAAAGTTTGAAATTAGGTACGATGCTCATCTATCTCATAGATAACTACAACTTTACAAAGACATTGAAGATGAGTTATTCATCGCTGTAAGTATTAGTCTTCGGCTACCTCACTTATCGGACGGAACACAAAAGAATAAAAACTTACTTCAATCTATAGATATAATCTTTTACCAGATTAACGTGTATGAGAAATGAAGTTAATTGACCTGCATGCGGGATACCTGCTGTATTGTATCTTAAAACATTGTGACACAATTTTAAAACATTTGTTGTGTTACACGCCGGCTCTTTTCAGCTGGAATATACTTCGAGCCGGATATAATCTACTCGAAAATTGACGACTAAAACAACTTGTAAATGCCTATTTTAATAAAAAATGTGTTAGTATAGTTTCTAATGTGTGTAAGTATAATTATTATTTCTATTAGTAAGCGCACGCCTGCCCATAACAATTCAGTTCCACACAGATCGTGCTTGGCTGTGCATCGCGTTTGTCGCCCAGGGTTACAAGACTGTTTATCTTTTTGCTCTGTAATTACGCTGCCATCATTGCTTTTCAAACCGGAACACAGCAGTACTTACACACGACTGCTCGCCGGTAGAATAACTGGCAATGCGGTGGTACCACACCAGACTACTTAGAATATATTTTTCTTTATCAAATAAAATGAATCATTCCACCATTATCACCAAGTTATTATTTGAGACTTTAGCAAGATACTTACAAACAATGATAATGGATGATAAAATATAATCGTTAATTTGTAATTAATCGTTTTAATTTGATTTGAAGGTGATTAACCCAAGATGCCTGTATTATACGGATACGAATATATAGGCCGTAATTCAGATGTCTTTCGCACTTTTACAAGTTATTACTACAACTAGTTTTGTTTACTTTTTCGTATTAACCAAATACACTCGGTAATCTCAATCTGCTGACTTTTAGATTCAAATAAAAGATTTTTTTTTAAAAAAAGTTTTATACGGAGTAAAAAAAATATCACAATTAATTTTATTAACCTACCGAACTCGGAATGCACTTGAAGTTAGGACCTTAGATCGATCAGCATCTACGTCTTCCACTGAAGATTCAGATTACTTCACAATACCCCTGATACCAGATTCATTCACTTCACTCAACTCTTTTTTTCGTGTAATGCAAAAAAAAGAGGAGAAGAGAAAGGAATGGAAATGTAAGTTCGTATGTACTAGTGTATCAGAAGCCAACAGAAGACATTGAATATTTGTTCTCCCTGAGCAAGCGGCGGCTCAAGACGTCTCGCAGCGCCGTCAGCAAAGCGCATACGGCATGGAGGACAATTATCAGTACCATTGATAGAACCACAGTAATCATAGCCATACCGGGATCAGACCAATCAAGTATTGGGTATATGTATGGATCATCTGTCCTGTAAAATATAAATTGAATCATTATTAAAGGCGAACTTAATTGTCCCAACACTTCCGTAGAGTATTGGTAAGACCAGCGATTTACAAATAGACGGTTATAAGTAACAAAACGGAGAACGAAACTGGAACACAATGAAGTTGCGTTGTTGTTCTTTTTTTTTTAAATGTACAAGTAATGAGATGAACAAGTTAAGTATGATGTATGCGTACATCGTCTCTCAGTGAAATTCGGACAATACGAGATTGTTAATCTAATCAATAATGATATGATGAGTAATACTTGTTTTTCTATGCATATAATAAATAATAGAAATAAAAATATATTCGTACTTGAGATTAGACTCAAGTACGAATATATTTTTAGAAATCAAAATAATATTAGAAATATTACGTCAAAAGCAAGTTTGGAAGTTAAATTAATACCACTATGAACAATTTCTTTAAGCCTCATTAGATTTTAAAAGACACTAAGAAAAATAGGAAGCGAAAAAAGAATCTTCAATCGAATAACTTGAAAGATATGGGTGGTAATGATTAATTAGTTAGTTTGTAATGTAAATAAAAAAAAACATCGGTATCTTATAATTAAACACGTACATCGGTTGAGTACCACCGGCTGAGTAATATATCACGGAGAAGATCACGAAAATTATTCCCACCACAATTGGCTGGTAGACGTGAAGTAGCTGATGTGGTTGCTTCGACGACAAAAGCAACGTCAGCATAAGGATTGTGTTCACCGCGTGGATGAAAATGTCCAGTGTCAAACTTACGGCATAGTCTTCCCCTGCAATAATAATATTATTGTTCTATTTCTATCATCTATAATTAAAGAATTATCAGATCCAATCGAACGATTTTAGCCCTACGAGAAGGTGTGCTGGCGCCTGAGTAATATTCTCCTGACCGATTTTCGGCCACGGCGGCCAATCTACAAGAGATCAGCCAACTGCGCGGGATATATTATAGTGCACAAGCGTTTGCGCAGACACAGGTGCACTCGCGCTTCCTTTACTCTCAAACCGACACGACCGGAGAGAGATTAAGTGCAGAGAGTGACATTAAACCGACCTCGTAATAACGACTACCCCAAATCACCACTAGATAGCGCCGACAAGTAGCCGGGACCGACTTTTTACATGCCCATCCGACGCATGGATCATGTTACTTTTCAGGGAATCGGGTGATCAGCCCGTAATGCCCTAACGAAACTAAAAAACAACAACACAAAGTCGTTGTCCTCTGTGGGATTCGAACCCACGACCCCCATTTGTAAAGCGCAGGCCTATACCACTAGGCTACGGAGTATTCTGCCGTAGCAGTATTATATAAACACTACTGTGTTTCGATGTTAAGGGAAATGTTGCTAGCATATTACTGGACATATAAATACAATAGATAGATCACCTTATGTACGCACACTACTGCTTGGCGGTAGAATACGAGTAACTAGCAATGGAATAACTAGCAAATAGAATAACTCTTTCGCAAAATCTTTCTGGGGCAGTACTATTGCAGTGTCAGCCCCGTCATAAAGTAGTGAATAGGCAAAGTGACAGTTTAAACGGTAATGATACCAGTGAAATTACTGGGCGTAAAGATAGAACAACTGAAATATCTGACTGACAAGCGCAATTCCGGGCAAAGCCGGTTCTCTACGGCACTGTGTTGTTATGGGCAGGCGTCTCGCTTACCATCAGGCACAGGACTTTCTCGTCTCGTTACTATCTGTAATAAAAAAATAAGAAAATAGCATTTAATATTTAAGCATTTAATTAATAAATAGCTTGTCAACTTTGTAACTGCCTCCGTAACCTAGTGGAATAGGCCTGCGCTTTACGAGTCGGAGGTCGTGGGTTCGAATCCCACGGATGGTAATGACTTTGTGTTGTTGTTTCTTAGTTTGGTTAGGGCATTACGGGCTAATCACCTGATTGCCTGAAAAGTAAGTCGGTCCCGGCTACTTGTCGACGCCATCTAGCGAGGTCTTGGGGTAGTCGTTATTGAGAGGTCGGTTTAATGTCACCGCCTCTGCGCCTGATCTCTCTCAGGTCGTGTCGGGTATCCGTCCCATCGGGCTATGAGAGTAAAGGAATAGTGAGTGCACTAGTGTCTGCGAAAACGCTTGTGTACTATAATATATCCCGCGCAGTTGGCTAATCTCTTGTAGATTGGCCGCCGTGGCCGAAAATCGGTCGTGAGGTTATTATTAGTTTGTCAACTTACCAACGCCATCTTATCTTTGTATTTCTTGCATGTCTCCAACAGATGTTCACCGAAGTTCAGATGATAGGGTACATACGCAGTTCTGGGTCCGTATACGTAATTCTTCTTACGAAACATTTCACTCTTTCGATTTCAAATCGACACCCGAAGCAATAACAACCGCTTAAAAACACTTCAAACAAGATAATACACCCGAATTATTTTCGGCAAAAACGTAATTAACTATACTGATTATATATTATCTATACAATAAGGATGTAGAATGCATTATTGAATTTGAATAAGAATGTGTCGTAATATAATAATATTAAAGAGTCATTTTATATATAGGTGGTGCTAATTTTACGAGCCAATTTGAAGTTTTTTTTTTATTAGACGTAGTGACGAGACGAACTACTCCTATCCATAGCATAGCTAATACATATTTAGTTGGCTTGGGGTAGTCGTTATTACGAAGTCGGTTTAATGTCACCGCCTTTGCACCTGATCTCTCTCCGGTTGTGTCGGTTATCCGTCCCATCGAGCTGTGAGAGTAAAGGAAGGCACAAGTTCGCGCAGACACAGGTACACTCAGCATCTGTGTCTGCGCAAAGGCTTGTGCACTATAATATATCCCGCGCAGTTGGTTGATCTCTTGTAGATTGGCCGCCGTGGCCGAAAACCGGTCGGGAGGATATTATTACATATGTAGTGCGTAAGCTCTGCTGTGGTCCGGTTTGGAAGGCAATTATGGCAGCTCAAATACTGGGCATAGAGTTAGAACATCTAAAATCTCTGGGTGACAATCTCAGCACAGAGTTAAGCATATTCTGTGGCACTGAGTTGTTATGGGCAGGCGTCACTTTATTTAAAAATAAAGAAAATTGTCTAATTCCAATGTTTTAATTAGTTCCACTAATTAATTGAATTAGACAATTAACTTGAGCTGTTATTTTTTTTTAAAGTAATGCCTACCCATAAAAACACAGAGCGTGCTCGGCTCTGTGCTGCGGAGGCCCAGAGATATAAGATGGTGTACCTCTTTGCCCTATAATTATGCTGGCATCATTGCCCTTAAAATCGGAACACAGCAGTGCTTACACAAAATTACGGAGGAATATCTGGCAATGGAGTGGTACCGACCCAGTCCGACTCTACAAGAGTCTTACCACTTAAATAGTAAAAATAAAATTATTTGTGTATAAAATTATAATGCTTTAACAATTTTGCTACACTCCGTATAAAGAGAATAACCTGTATATGGCGGCTTCGGTGTATTATCTGACTTAAATTACCTACATGCTTAACGGAGTACAACCATTTATTTGTTTGTTTGTTCCTTATTGTTTTTACTTCATGCTGGCTCCAGACACTCCCGAGGCGCCTCCTATAGGCGCAAGATGTGGATGGTTAGCCTCCACTCGCCAAGACAACGAGCCTAGGCTAACCATCCACATTTAATTTATTTAGTTGTGCGCAGTGTCTACTACACACACACTCGCGTCGAAAACCTGACACAAAACGGAGTGCCGGCGAGGGGAGGCGAGGGAACATGAAGGGACGCGAGCGCACCGTCTATACTCTCGTACTCGCGTTCTCTCCTGTAGCCTAGTGGAGTCTGGAGCCGGCATCAAAATAATGATCCAATAAAGGACTTGATGGAGGGATGTTAAAAAAAAGTCGTACATCAATCGATTACACAAATAACATTTATAATCGAGTTTTGTAAATAGTTATTGTCAAATATTAAAAAATATATTTCCTTTGTTTTTTTAGTTCTGAAACCAGAAATCATCAAATTGATGCTTTGTTCTTTTTTTAATTTATCATTTTATTCGAAATTTATTTCGATAAATTATTAATATTAATACCTTGGTTTTATTACTAGATTTTCGAATAATAATAAAGAATTAAACTTTTCATATATCCAGAAAGTCTTGCTTAAATTTACATAGAATAGAGCGTCTAGAGATCTTGATGCTTTAAGGATCTATGGCGTCGATGGGATGATTACTTTTGTGATTCGGTGCTTAAAAGGTAATTGATATTTTAGTCATTTAGTAATGTGTTAGCACTACTGTGTTCCGGTTCGAATAGCTAAAACAACTACTAGATGTAGAGATATACAATTTAAGTTTCCGGATGATGACTGCAGCGTACTGCCAAGCACGTACTATGTTGAAGTAGTAGGACTCTTGCAGAGCCTGTCTAGGATGCTTCCACTGCATTGCCAGTTATAGTACCACCCAACGGTACTGTATAAGCACTACTGTTCCGGTTTGAAGGGCAATATTGCGAATATGATTACTGGGAATAGTGGTAAAACATCTTTAATCTATTAATGATGACATCATACAGTCAAGCAGTTGTCGACAGGCGTGTCGCTTACTGTCAGGCGCGACTTGCGACCCTCGTCAATTAATCTCCTAAAAAAAATGATTCTTACTTATCGATAGGTAGCTCAATTAAGATGATTATACTTTGAAAATAAGTAGTGTGGTTCTAATAAAACATCTTCAATTATATACATACATTGTATAATTAATAATCATTGAGTTATCATTACATAATACATAACACCGTGCCGTATGAAAATAATGTCTTTAAACGAACAACAAATAAGCTATTAAATAGAACAAATTTACGGACAATACTACCACCTTAGGATCTTATATTTAATAACAATTAAATCCACTACAAGACCTCAAAATGTTATGAGCTCATACCTAATAGATTAGACCAAAAATATATTAATTGAAAAATTGATAGTCGTATAAGTTCTGACATTAAGACGTTTAACTCAGAGTGTACAGTGACAACGAACGCTGTAAAGTTTTCGAAACTCTCAAAACTATAACTTACTTATTTTGGTTTAATTCACGCAGAGTATAAGCTTATGGTATCTAAGTATTCAAAAATGATGAATTAGTCAAACACTTCAGATACTACAAAAGTGTTACAAAAAGGGTATATCAAATCTATTGGATCGAATACTGTATCTAATATAGATCCTCTGAGTAAATTTTCAGATTAAAAAATATATATTTAGGTAACAGCCTATATACATCCCAGTGAACACAGGCCTCCTTTGTACTGAGGGTACCCAAAGGTTCACACAGGACTTCGCATATCTAAGATTTTTTTATTATTTCTTAAAAATACAAGTTTCCTTATGATCTTTATCCTTACCGTTAAGCACGTGGCAAATCAGCACTAAAAATTACAAATTAACAAATTCATTGGTGCCGGCATCGGGATTTGGACACAGGTTGCTCGATTATATTGAATTAACGCGCGATTATTAAGACATTGAGCTACCACGGCTCTTTTATTTGAATATAAAAATATATATTCAAGAAAAAATGCAAAGTTTTCAATTCCACATTAAAATTATTGCACTACAACACTAAAGGGTTCATTAACCATAGTCGGTATATTAAAATTATATCTTGTATTTTATTTAAACTGACGCTTATGCTAGAGCCGCATAAAGCTTCATCGGATCACCGAATCCGTGGAAATACTGTTTCCACGAGTTGGAAGATTATTTGGTATCTTTTGTTTACGGATCGATATGTTTTTTTTCGGCTTTTGAAGCCCGGCCGGTTTTTTTTTTACTAAAAAAAGCTTTGTTGGCAGTGGGTCATCATTGGAGATATGATTTTTCATTCACAGGCTATTGTCTCCGGCCAGTTGATTTAGTGCTAGTGTTGTGGTCAAGCAGAAAACTCTGAAAATTTAGAAATTCGAAAACTTATTTAATTTCTTGTTATATAAAGTTATAGAACTAATTTAAAGTCTAGAGAATTTCTATTTATTATACAATTGATACCTTTCAGCTTAATATACCCTTTTTGTAACACTCGGTGTACAGGTGAATCGTCTGTCTGTCCCGTGAACATGGTCTCTAAAGTTTTCGAAAGGGTTTAATTGTTGCATTAAAAAAATAAAAATGTCAAAAAATAAAGACAAAATTCGGTCAATAATCTCATATTTTATTTTATAAAAAAAAACTTAATAATTTAAATTTAACTTGAACGTGATGTATTCCGTAAATTTATTTTATTTGAAATTGTTTAGTATTCTCGTTGGCAGGAGGAATAAATTTATAGACAGTATTCTTTTTAAGGAGTTAACGGGTGACGAGACGAGCAATTCGCTAGCCTGATGGTAAGCGATAGGCTTGCTTGTCTCCGCGCTACATTCGTTACCCTATGCATCGAAGTGCACGATATGGAATTTATATTGAGGCTACTTCTTTACTTTAGGCCATAAAAGCAGGGACGTGGTGGTTGCAAGCAGGTAAAACGCAACGAAAAACAACTCCTACAAAAAATCAGTCAGCCCTTTCTGTCAATTGCTTACGATATTTCTACTTGACAACCTATGTCCCACTGCTGGGCATAGGCCTCCTGTGTAAAGAGGGTACTTCATTAAAACATCATTTATAAGAAATATTCCCATCTTTAATTAAATGTGCTGGTCACCATAAGATGTTTACCGTCCTCGTTGAGCACATGGCAAATGAGCAGATAAAAAATATTAATTAGAAATTAACAAATTCATTGATCCCGACACCGGTATTTGAACTTGGGTTGCTAGCTACCACGGCTTTTAAAAGTCTGCGGTACATTAAGCACGATGTGGTACTGTTGTGATATGATAATGTGGACATAATTACGACCATTTATATCAAACAATATCATTAAAATTCTGTGATTGAACAAATTAAAAAGATTCGAACCGAAATTCCGTTGTTTTACAAAGGTAAGTGCATATAATTTATTTAATTTGACAATAATCATTAAGATACCTTATTTCGTTAAACGAATAACTCCACTTTCGGTCGAAAATAGGTTGATGATACCAAAAATTAATAGTTTTGAAATGTAGGTAACCGGGATTGACATTGACAGTTGGACATCTAACACCTTCAGTTCGACCCGGGACTGTGAACTTATGAACGCTGTAAAGTG
>DWHR010000074.1:0-12847 GCA_018248075.1 Eurytides protesilaus protesilaus
CTTTTCAAGAGTCCTACCACTTAGAAGAAATTGCGTTTTTTTAGATTTAAACACCTGACGTTTCAAACACTTTTCAGCTTTAGTCACGGGTTGGGATAACTGAAATTAAAGCGATAAAATCCGTAAATAGTTTTATTTTATAATGTTAATACTTGCTTAAGTAGGGAATTCAGTATATCGTTATTTATTTTAATTTGTAAATTAATGTGTTTATACGATTTATTGCTAAGGTCTGAATAAAGCTTTTTGTGGCTTTTTAACGCCTTCATTTAGTATTTCGTATAGTCGTAAACGATTATGGTTACTTTCTAATTACTTTAGATTTAGATCTTATTAAGATGCCTAACTTTAATTGATTTTTGACTATTAAAATATGTACAAAGTAAAAATAATTTTCCTTGCTAATAATAGCATAATTACTCGATCTCTGCATAGAATAATGTTATGTTATTTTGAAGGCAAATTAATTTTTGGATTCATAAGCTCAAATTGATTTAATAATTTAGTTGTGTAGTATTTAAATTCCGTTATTTTTTATATTTTTTACTATGATATAAGTCGAATAGACTTATAAAAACATAAACGTCGGGCCAAATGCATACATATATAGCTTTAATCTAGGGATGGGTCAAATATATTATGAATGTATTGTTTAAATTTCACTATGTAATATGAGTCTGAATCTGATGACTAATTAATATTCTAGTAGCCGCTCAGTTTCTAAAAATCTTTCTTATATATATATCTGTGCTTCTGTACATCAGAGGCCCCACAGTAGAACAAACATATGTACACAAATATATCTATATAACACACTTCTGTTACTTATGTTATCATCTATAGATCGTAAAATATAGCACATTTTAAATTTTGGTAGCGAGTGCAGCATACAATAAAAGCTTGAAATTTTTAGGCTAGGATAAAAAAACTATTGGCATTATTCTGCAATGGGTAAGTTTGTATTAACAGACACCAGACTTTTTCATTTTGTTAATAAATTTAAAAAAAATTAGAAAGTTTATTATTTCGATATTAGATTATAACTACTGTTGTTCAGTTCGCTTGAAATGTTTTATCATTCGACTGAACTGAAAACAGCACCGACGAGTATTCAAATATGGTTACAGCAACAATGGGTTAGTGTAAAACAATATAAGCTGAATAAATAACGACGGAACAACATTTTGGATCAATAAATTTACGGGTCACCCAACTTGAGATCAATTGCTTATCGGCACTCATATTATTCGATTTACCGAACTGTCTTGGTATTCTTGACAATAAATAACATTTAAATATCCAACGCCGTCTGATAGTAATAATGTTATCCTTTTGAAATTTCTATTTTCAATTGTTTACTATGCAATAACAGTCCTATTTCTTGTCGAATATATTCAATCGATTTACGCTGTGGTCATAAAACTATAGTTTCCAACTGTGATGTCGTTTTCGATATGTCTTTTGTTACGACCTACGGTCTAGCCAAAGACATTTTTTATTAGCAAAATCGCTTTTAGAAAAGGTCAAAATATATGAAACTGGCATATGCTATCGAAAGAGACATTTTTTTAAGTGACGAGACGAGCAAGTCGTGCGCCTGATGGTAAGCTCAAGCTGGCTCAAAACAACACAGTAACACGCTGAGCGTGCATGGTTCTGTACTGCACTCGTCACCCAGAGATATTAGATGGTCTATCTCTTTGCCCTGTAATTTCACTGGCTTCATTTCCCTTTAAACCGGACGAACATAGTGCTTGCATACTTCTGCCTGGCGGCAGAATATCTGGCAATGCAGTAGGACTTAGACTTCTGGATCATCCAAAAATTTCGATGGTTTTTAGCGATATCCTGAAATGATTGCGACTTTGTCCACATTTTACTGACACACTCTGTTCTGGTCATTTTATTTCATAAAAAATCTTTTATCAAAAACCGCGGTAATATGTGTTTGTGTTTTTTTATAAAATAAATTGGTGCGCCTGATGGTAAGCAACACGCCTGTCCACAATAACACAGCGCCACATACATATCTTGCTTGCCCCCGCACTGTGCTCACCACCCTGAGATGTTATATCTCATTGCCCAGTTAATACGCTGGCATCATTGCCCTTCAAACCGGAACACAGTAGTGTTTGCATTCTACTACTTGGCGGTAGAATAACTGGCAATGCAGTTGTACCACATTAGACAGACTCTACTTAAAAGGCCTACTACTTAGAAATTTCATTGTGTAATTTTGATTTGGAATAATTTAGCATTACAACTACAGTTAATGCGACGATAATCTGTTCAACTTTAAGGTACTTGTCTTATTTATAGCTATCGAATAAATTACTCTCAACATAAGTTCCATTTCTCAGGTATACATTTTTGGGTCATGGTCGACTTTAACTGACTGGTTACAATATTTATACGGTTTAGGTTACTTAGTTTCGCGATTAATGTGTGAACTTTTTTCGATATATTGAGAATCTACTCTGTCCATAAAATATTGCTGTGAAAAATAGATTCGAACATTCATCGTCACCTTTTTTTGGCAGCAATATATTTTGATTTTTTTTTAATTAAGTTTACAGTATTGTAAAACATGTGAATAATTATTAATTAAGTTATATTTTTAAGATTAGATTTTGGAAATGAAGATGTAATGTTAAAAGAAACTATTTTACATTTAGAAATATTTTGAAATTTCTGAAACGTTTTGTATGTTCAAGGAATAGTCTTTATAACTATAATTATATTGATATTATGGCATAGGGAAATGAAAATTCACACATACTTGTATATTATGATATACATCTCTGTACCGGACTATCATAGCTGGGTGCTATATCGAACGTGATAGTACTATTGTTTTGAATAAAAAAAATATTATTGTCTTCTGTTTTCAATTTTATTAATGTTGTTTTCTTTATTTTTTCAGGTACAGATCGTTGGCGCACATGCCGTTTGTGTAAATATTAAAATTTTTACGCTTTTTAGTGCAATTAGATACCTTTAGTCAATTACTGAATCTCGTATTTATTTTTTTAAATATCATGGTTCTATTAGTGTCGTTTTTCTCTAGCTACCGTATCAACGTTATTTTTTCTTTTCAAATTAATTTTGATGGGAATAAAATTTCGCAAAATAAATTTCATAAATTCACCGGAACAAGCATTACAATTAATTCTAATGTCTAATGCTTAGTGAAAACTTAAAAATAGTCACAATTATTTACACTAAATATTAGAAAGGAATTTCTTCTTTGTGTAATCGAGACGTGTTGTTCCGAAGGCGTATTATGATTATATTAGCGAGTTGATAATTTTGAAAGCAAATAATTCAGCACCAGACTACTTCCTACGCCGCTGCCGTTTCTGATACGACGCAAGGCAAAATAGATTTATTTGTTTAAGCCACTTACTTACTGCCTTAAGAGAATAACTTAATAGCACAAGAAAGTTTGTGCATTTCGTTTTTGGCGCTAGATGGTTGCCACGTAATGTTTATGTAATGACTGTTCTAAATTCAAAGCTATTCCAAATTCGAAATTCGCCTTAAAACTTTATGCTAATTGTTATATTTCGTAAGACTCTATGTCAACAAACAAAGAGATAACGCGTGGGAGTTTTTGTTTTCTATTTTAAATACGTAATTAAAAACGTGAAGGTTTGTTAATGTTTTTTTATTGTTAATGATATTTTCATAATGGTTCACATTATTTGTAATATATTCTTAACTTTGATACGCCCTTATGGAAATATTGGGTACTTAACGTCATTGGTAATCAAATGATACGGAAAATTAGGTGTTCTTACATATACATTACATATACACATTACAAAAAGCATATATATTGCTTTTTTTGACAACACGAGAAAGTCGTGTGCTTAAAAGTAAGCGATACGCCTGACCATATCAACACAGTGCCACATAGAACCTGCTTGGCTCTGGCAATGCAGTGGTACCACCCCAGAGGGACTGTCTAAAAGAGTCTTGCCACTTAGTGAAAATAAGCTTCTGTTTAAGAATGTTTATCGGAGTTGTAAGTTTATGTTTTTCAGAGGATTTTCGAATACTTCATAGAGGACTTAGCCATGACTAAGAGAGAGAGACAGTGTTCGTAAATTAATATTATTTAAAAATTTAGTGCGCTTGTAAAAATTAAAAACAAATTTATCCAAAGTTTATTTCATTTAATTATTTTGTACGCTCAGAAAACATTAAATAACCATTTCAGTCGTAGTGTAGTTTTCAGAAATAGTACTGCCGCTAGTAGTACCCTCCAAATTATTTGACGATTAAAATTTTACTGCGGTAGATCCATCTAACAAGTTTTTCATTGAACCAATTATTAGGTTTCTCTGGAAGATCATGATGTAATCGATGCCTCAATTTCGCTTGTTTAGCCTTAATGGTACAGTTCCACTTAAAGATACAAGATTGTATATCTCTGTTATTCTCTAATAATTTCTCAAGAAACATTGAAACTGGTGCACAGTAGTCTTTACAAATTACTGCTTAACGGTAATAAGGTAAACAGACTGACTCCATACAAAAACCTCACCACATACAATAACAGTTAATCGTTCAACATCAAGTTTACTTTTCTGGCTGACACTTTTATGCAAACTATCGTCCTTTCAGGCACTGATTCGCTGTACTCTACTATTATATCACACCTAATCCTCCATAAAATTACGTAATTTTTTTATAGAATCGTTACGAGAATGCAAAAACTGATAATTACTCTCATTCACATGCAATGAAAATACTCAACAATACTGCCACTGCGTAATAGAGCGCAAAAACCCTTAAATTAAGAAGAAGACAATGGGCGACATCAGGTCGTGAGAAACGCCCGAGATACGAATATACCCATCGTCACTATGAAGTAACACTTACGCGACCATACTATATATAGTGAGATTTGCATAACTTTCCCTGCTTCACACTAAGAAAAGACGAATTGATGTCGATTATATTAACTTTTAAATAATCCTGCTCGCTACTTTACACTGAGTTAAGATGGATTGATGGCAGTATATTAATTTTTAGATGACCCTGCGTTGTTTTGCCCTTTTACGTAGATAGTATTAGTCTTATTTATCTATATTAGATTGCTTTTCTAAGTGGTACGACTCTTTGGCTGGAACTTTTTGGGGTGGTACCACTGCATTGCCAGTAAATCAATTGCCCTTTTACCTACTTCACAATAAACTAAGACGGATAGATGGTGATTATATTAATTTTTAGATGACCCTTCGTTGTCTTACCGTTTTTGATAGATAGTATTAGTATTAGTATCTCGATCGCTTTTCTAAGTGGTAGGCTAGTTATCCAAATGCTAATCAGTAGTGTGTATCCACTGCTGTGTCCCGGTTTTGAAGGGCAATGTTGCCAGCGTAATTAATGGGCATCTTAAATCTCTAGGTGATGAGCGTAGCGCATGGCCAAGCAGGTTTTGTGTGGCACTCACTGTGTTGTCGTGGACAGTCATGACGCTTACCATCAGGCGCACGGCTTATTCGTCTCGTCACTTTATCTAAAAAAACTTGGAAAATCGACTGCATTGCCAATTCTTTCTCTATATCTCATTATGAATATCTAAGTAACGAACGTTGCGCAGATGGTGACATTGTGTTCTATAGGCAAGTGTCACTACAATTATTTATAACCTTATATTTTGATGATAATTAAGGTAATCGGGATACTGTTTTAAATGTTTATAAGTCAATTATAGCCTTACAAATGAGTTCGTTGTCTATAATTAGAAATTATCACATCTGACCATTTTCACACGAAAAAAACTTGATTAATGTTCTGCATGCATAGGGCATCTTAATTTATCGGTGTTACCCTTTCACTGTTCACTACTGTTAAGGGCAGCTGTAGGACTCTGCTATTGTTTCCATTCCTCGCAGCCTGAAAAGGCAAAAGGTGTCGCATGAATGTAATCGAGATGGTACCAACTATTGTTTATTGTTGTCTGCGAGCGTATGATAACCATCAATAATTTACATATTGAAAACTTCTACAGTTTAATATAAACCATAGCGGTTGTCATGGGTTATTAAATATGGTTGATTGAACAGCGGTGGTGTTTGTTTCACTTCTGAACGAGGTGGACTTTTTTATGGTATTAGGGTAGAACAGTTCAGGTGCCTGATGATTTGGAAGCCTATTTCATTAAGTTAAAGTCGAAGAGGCTAAGCATATTTCACTAAATTCAAGACTAGAATAAATTAGTTATATATATAATACAGTTATATCAAGATGCTAACCCTTTCAGTGGTTAAGGTTTAGAGTAAATTAACATTAGCAACACTAACTACTTACTTCACTTTATTTTCTTCCACGCACCACTTACTTGTGGAAACGGTTGTCGCCAGCGGTATTTCCGGACTGATACGACTGAGGGATCTTCAAAAAGAGAACCTATTCACGCCTTAAAGGCCGGCAACGCATTTACTAGTCCCTTGACGTTTCAAATGTTGATCCATGGTCGGCGGTAATCACTTACCATCAGGTGAATCGTCTGCTCGTTTGCCTCCTACCATATAAAAAAACTATATGTATTGAATCTATTGTTTTCTTGTCACGACAAATGTTAATTAAGAGTTATATTTCCTAAAGCTGTCTTTATAATAGAATTGAACATGTAAATCCGGTAAAAGTTTCCCAAACCAAGCATATTAATACAGCAACATAGAATGGTTAAAAGGAATGAGAAGTAAAAATTTCTATTTAAATTGTACAAGAGCTATGTTTAATTGTATTGATTTAAATTTACAAGTACATTAACAACATTAAACTTCACCCACAACTTACATACACGTACGTTCGCCAATCAGTGTCAGGACAATGGTTATCAGTTACCATCAGGTGAGTTAGTTGATGACTTATTACTATTTATAAATCTTTCAGTTTTAGACTCGGTGTTTAAATTTTTATGGCGTCGACTGATAACGTTTATGTTATTCAACATTTAACTTAAGCATACGAAAACGTTAAACGTGTAATTAAATCTAATCTAGTTCCCGTTTCCCAGGTTTCACTATTCTAATACCATGAATTAACGAGCTAAAGCAAAAGAGGATTTAATCACCAGCTGATTACAGTGATGTGAAAGAGGCAATAAAAGTTTTCAGTTAAGTGAAGACCTAACGGGTGCTTAACGTGTAATTAAAACTAATGGGAAGATAATTAAACTCCGTAGGGAGAGGTTAATTTCGAAGTTACTGTAAGCCCTGACTAGCTTCGCACTAAGCTATCAATCCTAGTGTTCAATACGCAACATTGTACAAGGATTTATCGCCTCTAGAGCTTTCTGCGAGCTTATGCCTTGTAAATTGTTCCAGTAGAATGAGTTCAGGCGCCTTTTTACAAAAGCGTAATTGCTTGATGTCTGTGAAGCAGCTATGAATGTAAGAATGATCGCTTTCAATTTTTATTTACTTTTTCAACTTATATTTTAAATTTACTGTTAAGTTTGCAGAATGAAACATACTATGTCTATCTATCTATTCTTTTATACAATACAATTAGGTTGGAATAACATAATTATGTTTATTACTTAAATACTTAAAACGACTTAACTTACGTCAATAAATTAAATTGACGCTTTGTTTCTTTGACTTAAAAACTGAAGTAAATAAAATGTTTTATCGTAACGGGTTAGTTTTTGGCATGTTTATAGAACGACAAGAAAAGTTGTTAATTCGCTAATTCACAATTGATCAAACAGAATGAATTTCACTGTTATAATATGAATTCATAAGGTCTATCGTCTTTCTAATACATACGTAAACTTATACTAAAGGATTAAAGATTAATGTTAATGTATTCGACGAATGCAGCAAAGAGTTGAATATAGTATTGAACTTACTTTCGACTGCGGTTTTGTTGGCAAATGCATTGCTATTCGTCTCATCACATAGTTTCATAAAAAGATGCTGTAATAAATTTAGTTAGCATGCTTAAATTAGAGTATTAATTCCTCGACTCTGCCCAGATATAAATAAATGTCCACCAAATCTTTGCGATTAATACTATATTTCAACATGTAATGTTCCTCGAGTACAAAATTTAGGGCCATTAGACAAAGTTTGTGGGCTTTTGGGAAAGTAGAAGTCGAAGCTTTAAGCTACATTGTGTTTAGAGGTGATAGAGATACAAAGAGTAATCATGTGGAAATCCTAGAGTCAAATTTGAGACCATTGGGCAAACATAATTCGATGGCTCTAGAGGAGATACAGCTTAAGTTTTCGGGTACGATAGGACATAGACTATCAAGTGCTTTGAGAATACACAATTTGTAAACCTTTAAGACTTAGGACTTACTGTGAAGAGAGCCTATTTCCCATGTGCTTTTAGGTTAATGTTAATAATATGGACAATTATATCGATTGGCTACTAATTTTACTCTAGTGAAAATACATCTTTATGGTGCCCTTAAGTACTAGGAAGCATTCTAACTAGCTAGTTAGAATGAACGCTCTTGTAGTGATCCTGGAATCTCACAATTAATCTGCCGTTAAAGTTTTATGTATTCATTAATGGATTGGTCAGGCGAGGTCGACCTTAACTACTGTGGAATCGTAAATTTTCTCAAAACAAAGGAGCAACGCTATTTTGAATACCATGAAACGCGTTGAGTGTAACATTTTATGTTGGAGTGGATTCTTATATATTTTGTTGAAATTCAATTATTGTAAGGATGTATGGAGCCTCAAAGTTATGTAAGATAATATTCTTTCGGTTGTTAATGTCCGGCTTTGAACTATTTTACTTACATATAATTGATTTGGATTGGTATGTTTGTTTGCGATAAATTTATCTGTGCACAACGCCCTAACAATAAAGATTATAGTAGGTCTAAGGGAATTAAAAAAAATACTGCTTCACATTGGTTAAGCTTTTAATAGGTTTAAATAGAGTCACGTCCTGCAGTTTCTTCTATAAAGCAGCTCGTCCGTCCAGGGTAGTACCATGGCAATACCAAATATTCTATCGCCATTACTTAATGTGAAAGCATTACTGTGTTTCAGTTTGAAGGGACATTCTTCAAGCACAATTACTTGAGAGTGATATGTATTATATCTCTGGGTTGTCCTTTGACTCGCGTCGAAAAACCGACACAAAACGGAGCGCCACTGAGGGAATACGAGGGGACGCAATAGCACCATCTACACTCTGGTACTCGCGTTCCCTCCTGTTGCCTTGTGGGGTATCTGGGGCCGGCAATATAGCTCAAGATACTGTGTAGTATTGTCTTGTTGTAGCTAAGTATGTCGTTTGACATTAGGCGCTTACAATGCTTTTGTTTTTGTGTTTGTGTTTGTCTATTCACTTGCTTACCTAAAAAGGTTAGGTGTATATTAGAGTTCATTATTTAGTTTCTATACAGTATAACTATACGCAAAAGCTATTAATAAAAGTTTACAACTAAGCCGTTGTAGAAAAATCTGTCTGTCAATTGAATGCATGTTACCATCGCTTTATTAGCAACCTTCAAGACGCAACCTTCTCCGACCATAAAATGTCTCTAAATGGACAACCATTCAATAATATTCATTCATATACTCAACTTTAATGGGCCACTGGGACATACGAAACGTTGGCAACACCATTGATCCACCCACGTCACCTCTACTTTAGCTTAACTATACAAATGTGTTTACATCTATGTAAAAATGTGTTTACACCTTCAGTGTTAACTCATGCGTACGAGTTTGATAAATGCTCTTTGTAATAGTTTATTCGTTAACACATAGATGAAATTGTAATTTACTAAGCTTAACTCGTAGTTTGTAGTTTCGTTCGTGTATTTTGTATTCAGGGAATTTTTCCCGGCTAAAAGTTATACTAAATACTACTTTCATAAGTGGTAGAACTCTTGCAGAGTCCGACTGAAGCGGTCCTGACTGCTAATATAGGTCGGAATAACATCTTTACGCCTGTTACTTAAAAATTTGAAAACAACACGTTAGTAATTTAAATTGATTCTTTGTTTCTTTGACTTAAAAACTGAAATATGTTTTATCATAATGGGGTAGTTTTTGAGATATCTACAGACTGACAAGTAAAGTTGTTAAGTTGTCTGTTCGTAATTGGTCCAACTGAATGAATTTTTTCGGGACGTGTTTTTGTACGTGTTTTTTTTTGTAGTTTGCACTAAATGTTCTGGTTTGTGGGGCAATAATGCCAGCGTAACTACAGGACAAAGAGATAGACAATCTTATATCTCCGAGTGTCGAGCGCAGCACAGAGCCAAGCATATTATGTGCGGTACTGTGTTGTTATGAATGGGCGTCACGCTTACCACCAGGCGCACGACTTGCTCGTCTTGTCACTTTATCTCGCATAAAAAATCTTCATTCAAACTACCGTTTATATATAAATGTTGCTACTCTATAGCAGCATGATTGTAATATTATGTACCAAATAGTGGTACAAACAAAATGTGTAGTAAATAGTGTATTTATTATATTTATATATTACATAGTATATTTATTACATTTATACACTCGTATAAATATAATAAATCGTTGAACTAAGGAAGACATAACAATCAGATGCACCCGCAGCGGGTTCTACGCAACCTTTAGATGATTATCGAGAACCTCGCCGGTCGAAAAACCCAAGGATTTCGCGTCACAATCACAATGGGCTGCGTGTGGGAAGCGGGCGTTATGAGTAATTGTTCATTGTTTACCGGATTTTTATTCCACCGTTCTCTATTCACAACAATCGCGCAACTTTTAAACAAGAGAAGTAGGAAACTATGCGACTATAAGGGACGGCGCTAATTCGGCTTGGGTCAGTTTAGGATGCGGACACACTGCAGCGGTGAGCAGTAAAACTTTTATGGTCAAGCCACGCACTAAAGAATGAGAAGTCTTGACTTGAAGTGTTAAGAATCTTGCAGAGTCCGATTGGGGCGGTACCACTGCATTGCCAGTTATTCTGGCTTCAAGCAGTAGTTTGTAATCATTATGTTTAATACTGTGTTTCGATTTGAAGGCCAATGATGCCAGCGAAATTACAGGGTAAAGAGATAGACCACCTTATATCTCAGGGTGATGAGTGCGTCTGGTACTGTAATGTTATGAGCGGGCGTGACACTTATCATCAGACGCATCACTAGCTCGTCTCGTCACTTTACCTAATAAAAAAAAAAGAATAAAACCCATGACATTTTTTAAGTGTACCCGTTTTTCACCTTATGAATTTTGATATATACAATACGACCCTAATATATGTTTAGTCAGAAACATTTTACTAAAAACACACGGTCCCTCTTAATGCTTTCTATACATTGGAAATAAACGACAGATGGTGATGGCGGGCGAAGGATATAAATATTCATGAACAATGTAAGCTGAAGTTTATTTGGTCGTGGGGCCGAGTCGTATTGTTTTAGTGTACAAATATTTATATTTTATTCGTTACGTATTTTCTTTTAGGTTATAAAGTGATGAGACAAGCAAGTCTATGCGCCTAATGGTAGGCTCCACAACCACCCTTAACAGCACAGAACGCGCTAATCTCTACGCTGTGCTCGCCACATTGTCCTTCAAACCCGAACAGTGATGCGTGCATAATACTGCTAGGCGGCAGAAGAACATATATTCTGTGGTTTGGTCTCCAATGTCATACTGCAACTGCTAATAATGAGCTTACAAATACAAGTTTTATTTAACATTTAAAAAGTCGATGTTTTCTACAAATTTACTTATTTGTTTGCAAATATATTAACGAAGGAATGCTGTTGCTCTATCTAATGTATAAAGTTTGAAAAAGAAATTGTATGTTCAGGTCGATTTAGTTATTTAAAAGCGAACATTATGCATATCTAAATCTAGTTTAATGTTTAAACAAAGACTAGTGTATAGACAAATATTCCTTCGGGACTGATTGCAGGCTACAATGCATGTTTGTTTTCGTGGAAGGCGAAGGATACACTATACATTAATATACACTGGAATATAAGGATACACTGCCTCTGCGCCCAACATTTTAATTCAGTTACATAGTTACTTTGTGTACGTTCATGTGATTAGACTCTATAACATGTTGCCAAAGAACTGACAAGATGGCGCTCATGCACTTTGCATCGCACTATTATTTGTCATTGTCATATGTAGGGTAAGGTTTAAGTTCTGTTGTCGAGCAATGTTTCATTGATGTGTTTAACAATATATCTTATAAAATGGTATAAAGGTGTTTTCTTTAAAAGAGAACTAGTAATAAGAACTAATAGAATAATTTTGCACTTTTGATACATAAATCTACTAACATAACCTATATGGTAAATTATACACTTTTGATACATAAATCTACTAACATAACCTAATTTGTAAGTATCGATGTTATGGAATCTTAGTCCTTAGAACGATTTTTAAACAAAACATCAAGTCAAGAAAAGTTATTGGTGTTGTTAAATTGTATTTTATTTATTCAAAAAATTGCAATTCACTACGAAATAGCAAACTATGTAATAAGTATTTTTTTAAAGAGTGTAGACAAGTTTTAACACATAGAATGAAAGAAGACAATATTAAAATGAAAAATTTAATCAATTTGAAACCGATCAACTTCCAAAAGTTCAATGGACTGGAATGCTAAAGAAGATTGTTAATTAAATTGTAAATAGATGGCTTTGTATTAAATAAATCGAAATCAGACTTCATTAAAGGTGCTGTGAAGATCTGAGTACGAACGAATTATTTCTCTAATTAGTGCTAACAGGTGGACATAAGACATATTTCTAATACTTTTAATTATGTGTTGGCACATTTATATTTAATAATAGATCAGGTGTTTCTCTAGCTATGTTGCTTAAGAGAATAATGTTAAAAGC
>DWHR010000075.1:0-12807 GCA_018248075.1 Eurytides protesilaus protesilaus
AAGAACGTCGATAAAAATAATTAAAAAGGGTAGTTATCCATTAAAGATAAGGGTTCTACAACGAACTCCTCTTGGTCACTTTTATTTTTACTTTGCAATAAGGACCTACAATTTTTGTCAATTATTAATGTGACATACTCTTTTCAAACATTGATATGTTACTCACATTTTGTTAATTCAAAACTAATATTTTATGCTACTAATATACTTTCTTTTAGAGGTGAATTTTCAAATAGGGGAGATTTAAGAGCATTAAAATTGATTAAACCTTCCATTTCTACTGCCTTAAAAGCATAAAAATGGATAACGCCATTACTGCAGCAATGGTACATTGATGAAAGCTCTCTTAAGTTTAAAAAAAGTTTCAGCTTTTTTAGCCCTTAATTCCAACAGGATGCTGCAACTGCAACTAATGTCTCATAGAATATAAAATCAATCTTTGTTTACTTTTATACATTATTTATTCCAGATAATTTTATTGTGCCATTATTGTGTAATCTCCTTTAACAAAAAACATTACAGACATTGGACGACTCTGGTTGTAGCCTTCACAATAAACGTTAATAACAAAGTCCAATAGTAAGCAAACACCGGACTCTATTATTCATTTGTGTCTCGCGTCTCGATGCTTAACGAAATCTACGTCAGCTTATAAACGCTCGCAGCACGCTTTTATTATTATATTTTAGGTAAAAGTGGAACTGAGGTCATAACTTTGAATATTATGCACGTTATTACATCAGCTTAGCTTGTAACCAACAAGGTTTTATAATAGGTAGAAAGTCTTAAAATAAGTAGACGTAATCAGTGACAGTGTTTTTAGTAGTTTGTACGTAATTTTTGCTCAAACCTGTAAAATAAAACTTATAGTTTTAATTGCTGAAGTTTTCGCTGAGTATTGTTAGTTATTATTATATAAGAAATAAATTGACTGCACGAGTAACATCGCGGTTTATATGGTCACCATAACTGTTCTGCCCATTCTTCGATTCCAAAGCACGACAAATATTTGTTTCATCCGCAAGCATTCTAAGAGCACCTTTTTTTTCGTGATTTTTCCAAGGGCAAAAGGCGTTTTAACTACAAAAATATATGACGATTGTTGTTAAAAGGTTCTTGAGATAAAAAATAAACCAAAAGTTACGTTTTAGCCGGGTAGTTTCAAATTTTCCTATTAGAATAATATTTTCTTTTGCTTGAAAGACCTTATTTTAAATGTTGATAAAACAGTAGGTATATAATTAACTTCTTCAGTATATCAAAAATAATTGAAAACCTCGAAGTAAAGGCATCAGGGAGTCATATCATGGGTCCGCCACTGTGTGCGTGCGTATATGTGTTGAAATTTAAATTAAAATGTGATGAAAATTATTTTCCCTTTGATTACTGTAATAAAATTACTGTATTAAGTTTTATAACAAGGTACGGTTAGGTTACTTAAAAAAAGTAAATCATTATTAAGTAAACCGTATTTACGTACAAGAAATTACTACTACTACAAAACATAGTATATAGATATTAAACTCGGCTTCAAATCATATTATGTCAGTAGCTCCACGGTATTTGCTGTGTAAATTTGCTTAACTTCAATATTTCATACAAATGAAGTGTATGCGCAGCACAGAGATATAAGAGGGTTTTTCTCTTTGCCCTGTAATTGCGCAGACAACATTGTCTTTCAAACAGCAATACTGTAGTCCTTACTGCTTGGCGGCCGTTTATTTGGCACAGCAGTGGTACCGCCCCCGTCCTACCGCTTATTTCCATTTATAAAATTATTATTTTTTCAAAATTAGTATGACTCCTTAGCAAAGAACTCCATAGTATGAAATGACAATACTGCAGTGCTTATTATCGTTATTGTACCACTACGAGACTTGAGATATACCATCTCATATTTCTGGAGGAAGAGCGAAGCGCAGAACTAAGCAATTTCTGTGTTGCTTACCACCAAGTGCATGACAATATTATTTTTTAAAAATATTAGGAACAAAAATCATTAAATAGGCTATTGGAAAAATTAAGAGTTAACGTACAAGATAATAATGTTACACGAAATCAATTCTGAAAAGACTCAGTCTTGAAAATTATGTAGCATTTTGCAAATACAGAGATAACTTGAATTTTAAGATATTTATGTACAGATAATTTCAAAATAAGTTTACATACATTAGTGTGATTTGTTTGCATCCCCATCTGCATCGTTTATAAATAATGTTTATAATACAATACATCCATACGTACTATATAGATATGAATTTCATATTAATAATATTTATTCACTCTTTTCAAACTATACATATTTTATCACTTTTACGTCTTTTGGACAGTCAAATAATTTTCATATTGTTATATTAATGTATAGTCACCTTTTGTCATCTATTTCTAATGTAATTTTGTAAGTTTGTCTTATTGTGTTGTCTGTGTACAACGGGATTGGATTTACATCAGAAAACGAAATTTGTACATTTTTTTTGTAAGTAAAACTTCAGTCTATCGGTTTGTGATATGGCTTTAATATTAGTCATTGGTCTCATAAGACACAGCTACTTCCTCATCTACTACCCTACTACTATATATTATATATGCGATATACTACCCTACCTACCCCATTTACCTTGAAAATATAAAATTATATTTTTGGATTTAGTAAATTAAAACCGAGAATAATTAAGCACTCTTTGAACAATAAAAACGATATCGATATTCGATATGGCTGAAATTTAAACGTTGTGTGGCTATATTTTAAAAATACACCTTTATTTCAGTCTGTTGTGCTATCAAGTTAAAATAATTGCCACAATTTATACCGAATTGATATTTTTCACCTCTCTTTACTCATTTAATTGTATAGCAAGCTTATGAGTTTCATCATTAATTGTATTCATGAAATTATATACATGTTTATTATTTTGAATTACAACAACGGTTTACAGGTAATTAATATTGCTCTTTAATTTAATAGTAACATAATATTTATGTATGTTGAACATTTTTAGGCATTTCAAAAACGATAATGGTTGTGATTAAAATAAAAAAACTCTATCAGACATAATCAATCCTTTTATAAAGAACTTTTTTCATACCTCCCCTTTTACTACATTATATTATATAATCTTTAGTCGAATACACCCAAACATACATATTTCTATTGGTGACGAATAATGCATTCATTTACGAATAAAGAAAGTCACCCAATCTTTTGGTGAAAATACTCTTATTCGAAACATATTCTTGAGATATCTTTAAAAATGCATGCTATGCTTGAAAGATTTGAGGAAAAAAAATAAAAAAATAGCAAAAAGTGCTTGCTTTTCGCAGGTCTTCCATTTCTTTATTTGATTCAAACAACTCTCTCCCAATTATTTAAATTCTTACCTTCTCAAGATTCAACTTGCGTGTTTGTTTGTTGAATTAGTTATTATAACAGTGCTAATTACCCGATATTTTAGTCCAGATTAACGTAAGAATTCCGATGAAAAAAAATTCTGATATAGTTGATACCAGACGTATAAAAATAACATTTTTTAAATTTAATCATATAACATGTAATATGACTTCAAAAATGAAAAGTGGTGTTATTAAATTTTAAAGAATTTTCAAAAGCAGAGAATCCTAAAAAAATATTTGCACTCAATAATAATATAATTCAGTACCTATACTTAGGCCAGTGACTTCTCAGGTTGGGGTTTTAATACATTTTACTTTCGCATAAAATTTAAGGGCAAGGAAAATATGATTTCATTATTAAAACATCATGATCATGATTATCACGTATCATTTTTTATAACAAACTGTGCGTTTAATATTTGGAAATCCTTTAGATTTCTTGTAGCGGCGTTAATATCTCGATAAATAAGTCCGGTCCACTTTTTAATATAGTCCGTTCACTTAAAACTTTGTCATCCTTTTTTCGTCTTGCCACTTATTCTGCTTTTCAGAACCAATTTTGAGAACTAATATTTTAGTCCTCTTCACAGACATTCCCTACCATAATTGTGGTAAAAAGTTCTCTTATAATAGAATATTTATTCTGGGAGGAACAACTAAAACTTTCAACCCTGATTTACTTAAAGCTGAACTGAAGCAATAAATATGCCTTGTTGGGGCGCAGGTGTACATAAGACTCGGCACGCTTCATGGAGGGGTGAAAAAATATCATTGCTCCACAACAAAAGGAATGTCGACATTTACTAGGGCCTCCACACAAACTTTACACCATAGGAGATAGTTCTCATCAAAAAAAGACAGATTTCACTGTAAACAAAAAAAAAATACAATTTTGCAGTCTCGCATCAACTTTTTAATTTTTTTTTTATCTTAAAACAATATTATCAAATATCAAAATTAAAAAATTAGAAAATTATTTCGTAACTTTTAATAAAATAAATCAGATATTACTATGTATTTCTTTCAAAGTCTTTTAATGTAATGAATGTTTAGTATCAGTTGTAGGAGAAAAAAATATAATGAGTTGAAATAACAAAATGAGCAAGTGGTTTAATTAACAGTAAACGATATACCTGCCTATAATAACACAGTGACCCTCAGGACTGCTTGTCTCTGCGCTGTGCTCATCACACAGACATATTTTATTCCCCCATGATCAGTAATTACGCTGGCGAGGTTGCTTTTCAAATTGGAATACAATAGGGCTTACGCAATACTAACTGTACTAAACATTACGAAATAAATAATGCCTTCCATGAAAAATACGATTTCGATCACGACGGTTTCTTTCCTGTTTGTTGTGGAGTGTATCCACAGGACAGTCTAAAAATCTTTATTCAAATAGACCTATATAAGGATTTTCGAATCGTCACTTTTACATTTTAGTTCGTGGGGAAGCTACCACTGGCTTGAAATGCAGTTCTGCTTCAGAATAGCCGGCAAGAAACTCAACTGTTGCTTTTTTAAAATACTGTTACAATTTTTAATTATACAAAAGACTAACTATCCCACATATGGGGCAATTAACTTAATTCCATACATTTTGATCTACCAGGTTCTAAGCCTGTAACATGAGAACTTCTCTCTTTATAAATAATTATACATGCGAATAAATACTAAAACAACTTTTAAATATCGTATATTTATAAAATAATATCATAAGTCTCGCTTGCTGCGATAAATCTGGTAACACTAGCCATAACTCAGGCCTGAGGCGTCCAGGTGGTGAGTTGAGATAAAGTAACGACGCTACGCTACATCCGGTTATTTAGATATGACCTTCTGAACGCAACCTGCATTTATAACGACCCAGGCTACCCTGGCTTCTCTTACTGACAGAGACTTTAAAGTTACACATTTTGAAATATATTACGTAATTTATACTTGCGCACTGACACGGGCTTTCAAAATTTATTCGATTAACGATTCGAACAAGTACGCTTATTTTAAGATAGAAATAGTTTGTGTTATAAGGGCGTTTTATAGCTATAAATTTCCCGCGGACAAATACCCAGATCCGGAACAATAATCTCTAGTTCGTATAAATATCTGCTCAAGTTGGAATTGAACCTACGATTCGCGATGCTGAAACCAATAGCTTAGCAACTGTACCTAACGTGTCATTTAATAGCAAACTCGTTTGCCAAAATATTCTTAATGAAAATTTATAATAATTGTTCACCGTTGTCGCTTTTCTATTTTCTGTGGTAGCAACTCGAATTAATTTTGTAGGTAATAATGAATAGAGGCTGATTGCTAGCAACACAGTTGAATCTTAGGCCGCCCGGTGCAGTAAAATTGCCAACGAGATCTATCTGACATCGTGTGAGATAGGTCTGTTACAATAGAGGTAATAAGGGATTGAGTTCTGTTCAATGAAATGAAAAGCATGCAAAATTGTTGTTGTTATATCTATGTCTATGCCAAATATGGAATATTGTTGCTGAGCACTATAGTTTCTCCTTTCCGTGTATACTGATCAAGTGTGCACTTAAAACTATTACATTTCTGTTAAAAATAATTTTTCCGTTTTTAAAATGCGTACATTTGTACGGCAGTAGCTAGCAATTGACATTGTCTCACCTGCCCAGGGACAGAACTAGTGAACTCTCTATAAAAACTTCGGGGGCCCGCATAGAATAAGCACAATGTTTTGAAACAAGTTTTAATGGCCAACGCCTCTTGGGTCTAGAAGTTAGGTGAGCTTTAATTGTATGATTACCATAAATATAAAAAAGTAGGGACATACTTGAAGTTCGAAGATTTAACAGTATTATGAGATTAATAATTTGAAATGACAACAAACAGTTAGTTTTGCAATATCGTTGTATTTAATAGTATTACGCCCAACAATACAAAATGACAATGACAAAAAACAAAAAAAGACATGAAAAAAATATATTAAATGCGTAATGAAATTCAAAAGGATTTTTATAAGGATATTTTTTATGAAAATTATGCATTATCGATTGGGGAATAATTGAGTCCCATAAAAAAGGCCAATATTCAACGTCACTTCAAGTACCCACACATCAACTTACTTCTGACCGAGCCCGAGTTTTATCGTCGAAATGTGGGTCGTAAATGTTCACATGGTAATACCTACAGATAACCCTGTCGTAAAAAGTTCACGTAAAAATTCACCCCCCTCGCCAATGAGGCTATATAAAGTCCGATTGAAGTGGAACTTTCGAATAAAACCTGGGTTCGTTGACTGAGACACATTTGAGTGTTGGGAGTTTTATGATTTGGCAATGCGTGTCAAGATTATTAAAGCTCGATTTTTTTATCAGATAGAGTGATGTGATGATCAAATCGTCCGTCTGTTACATAACAAAAGGTACTCAGCCCTATGTTGCTCTCGTCTCCCAGAGATCTAATGTGTTATTCTTCTATGCCCTATATCTATGCAGGTGTCATTGCCCTGCAAACCGGAATACAGTAGTGTTAGGTGAACACTATAATAACGCCTAGTAACGATTCTCACGTCTACATAAAGCAAACGTGAGAATCTTTACGAGACGAGACGAGCAAGTCGTGCACCTGATGGTAAGAGTCAAGCTTGCCCATAATAACACATTACTGCACAGAGGTGCTAGGCTCTGCTGCTCTCGTCACCCAAAGATATAATATGGTCTATCTATTTGCCCTAAAACTACGCTGGCATCATTCCCCTTCAAACCGGAACACAGTAGTGCTAACACACTACAAACACGGAAGGCACAATATCTGGCAATGCAATGTACTTTGCAATTTAATGCAGTGGATTTAATTTATAAAAATCGATGAATTAAATACAGTCCTTATTAAAATAAGAAAAAAGAACTCAATGAGATCGTCTGTGGAATGCACCGGTGTCCCTTAGTACTACGTATTAGCACGCCCCGGGGAAGACAAATGTCTCCCCTGTGCCATTGCTGCTCTGCGGCACCTCTAGACCACTCAGAGGTGCCTCCCTTCCCAGGCCCACTACAGCGGATGGTCAAGCCCCAACCTATGCCAACCATGTTGATTTATCTGCCAGTGCAATGGCGGTATGCTAGTGGCGCAGAAAGATCTTGCCCAATCTTTTAAGCCAAGACCCGCCATTTGGTCTTCCTCGCAGGGCATTCAGCGAACGTGTCTTACACAAAATCCTGGTTGCGCTACCTTTCTATTGTGGCTGCTACGTCTCTCCAAACTGCAGCGTTGCCGCCTACGAGGTGTAGTTTAACGGAATAGGTGAAAGTATTCGAAGATTCCTACCACGTCCCGTACTTGTCCTAGGTGATTTCAATGCTCTACTAGAGAAAACTCAAGTGGAAAACTTTGCTTGGGTGGGCAGCTAGACTAGACCTTCGAATTTTAAATCGAGGGTCTGTCAGTACTTGTGTTGGGAAAACTACGTTCCAGGGTCTCTCGGCTGACGCAAAAATTGGAACCTGCTTTTGTTGAGGAAGTTGTTATTGCACTTTTTCCGGTAGCCCAAGGAAACCCCGAACCTCCCGCTTTATGTATCAGCAAGGCACGAGGAAAACACTGCACCAGGCCTTGATGGAATTCACGGTCAGGTTTGTGTGCTAGATTTCTCCGCCGGTCCGAAGGAGAGAATGAGGCAGCTATTTACGGAGTGTATTAAATTGGAAAGACTAGACTAGAGCTATACTGGTGCGCCTAAAAAGGAAGGTAGAATCGTTGATTCTTCCTTTGCATACCGACCCATCTGTTTTTTGGATGAGGCAGGTAAACTCTTCGAAAGAGTGATTGCTGATCGCTTCAACATACACCTGCTAATGGTAGGCTTAGACTTATCGGACAGCTAGTTTGGTTTCCGACAGTCGCGTTTAACTATGGATGCGAGTTTACGCGTCCAAGTGATTATCAGAGCCTTTTAAGGCTGGTATATTCAGTATGTAGGTTGAAACGCGTCACTACATCGGAGGGAGGTAAACTGCGGGGTTGCACAACGTTCCAGGTTTGGCCCATTGCTGTGGAACCTCGCTTACGATGCGGTTCTACGGCTTGCTCTCCCCGTCGGCATCGATATTTGACGATTACAAATCCCTGTCCCTTCATTATCATAATAGCAATTACAGCAATGACCTCTGAACATGGTTGCAGCGATGGTTCCCGCGATGGTTTGCAGCAGCAGGTCCTGCACCGCACGCAGTGGTTTGGGTAGGCTTGGAGGATCTTTACGCTTCTGTTGAAGATGAAGCCTCCATATCCTTCCATTCCACAAGTGGGTTTAGGTGGAGGAGTTTGCTTATTTTTCCCTCCTTTTTACTTCCTTGGCGGAGCGCAGGCTTTAATTCTCAAGCGATGGATGACTGGACGGTCTCTCTAGGCATAATGGACACTTCAGCCTTTCCGCTTTGCACTGACTCCCCCTATGCCCAGGATAACTGCATACGTTGCACCGTGTGCTTTAATCCTCCTCATTTGGGTACCTGCTACGAACGTATCCCAACTCCAGGCATCCGTAGCACTGCATCGATCGTTGTGTCAGCATTCGTAATTTAGCGGCCGCCCACCCAATACGTATGGTTTTTGCAGCTGCCAGCTTGCACATTATCACTAGCATGACATTGCAACCAAACGGAGTCAAGACGTAAGGACGAGGGTCTTATTTCAACAACCTTTACGTCGTTGATTAAACAGCCTTGAGCTTCAGCTACCGCGCTTGCAACTTCTGTTTGAGTAACAGTCTCATCGCGGTCCATCACTCGCAACTCCCCGGTTTTCGTCGGCCGCGCAATATGTACATTCTTATTGACCAAAGCTTCTCGAATTTAAGCCGCCAGTGTGCCAGATTTGGGCCCACTATTGGGGCCGGGCACATCCAATTTTAATGCACCCGTCACAGCTTTTCTTGTCTAAACCGACTAGGTACCTCATTCCGTTAAGTTATTTTTATTCTTTACTGTGTCCATCACTGTACAGTATAACTGCTCATTGTGCTCAGGCACAATGATTGTGATGGACTTTGAGCTGCACAGTCTTCCCAACTTCGCTTTTTTAGCTGTAGGCTCCGGCACCCTCCTTATTTCCAGCATAATTTAGCCCTCAGCCTTTGATGCTGGAGTCTTTTGAGTCGCCTTTTTTATTTTGCGACTTGTTGCAACCGCCCAGGTTTGTGGCGATGTGGCAGCACTTTCTAATACGGGAGCCGTTGCAAGCCCGCTCTGATTTTGTTTCACTTTCCTAGACTCCCTTTTTCCTGTACTTTGTTTCACCTTCCTAGACTTTCCCATTTTCCTGTCTTGCTCCCTTTTGTACCATGTTCCATGTTCCACCAGTATGATCTCAAGGCATTTTTCCTCCATTATATGATGAGGTAACAGGGCAACTTTCACCTGGTCTTCCTTACGTAGCGCACTTAGCTCTTGCGTATAATTTCAAACCTTTGCCGTAAGCCCGGCGATAAGGGGGCGGAGCTCAGCATTTACCGGGCATTTAGGCTTTGGAGCTGGAGATATATCGGATGCAGCGAACGTAGCCGAAGAGTCTGACTCCACAAATTCACTTCTTGCAACGGACGCCAACGATCGTCTCGTTTTTGAGTCGAATTGAACCGATCCAGCTTCAAAACTACTGTCGTCTACACAATCTCAACTTCCTTCAATATTTTTGTTTTCTAGTTTTTTCATATAAAACCTACGAGTGTGAGGGAAATATTCGGTCCAGCCAGGCAGTGCTATCCTGTACCCGAATAAGCCTATCTACTACGCCCGCCGCTTAAAATTGGGTGTTTTTACAGAGGTTTTCTCCTTTTCGCCCGGCCAATTAAAGCAAGGCCCACGTTTCCGGTCAAAGCCGTGAGATACGACCATAGTCGACCGGGCTTATGAGTTCTACCTGCGTTTCACGCAACGTTGTTGACGGTGACAATGAACCTCTTAGTCCCATCGCCAGCCCTGTGATAGGGTTAGTAAATACCGAGCTCGCCCTTGCTTCTACGGTATATATTCTGCTTACCAGAGAGACATCTGCAGAAGCGTCCACCACCAATCAGCGATCACAGAGGTTGACGGTTCAACAATCGAGGCCGCTGGTCAGTACCCAGGGTGCACCAAGAGGAGCTTATCTGACTAAGCACCCCAAGAGTTCTAGAATGAGTCCACAATAAAAACACACCTTCTTTGTCATATCGGCTGGAGACATGATAACACTTTAACGTAATAATTTGCAACCTAAGTTCTACTATAACCACTGACTTCTTCCCGGATGTAAGGATGCTTGAACCATACAGCGCTGTACCGGTGTAATAAGTACAGACCCAATTACCCCATCACAGTATTACCTCATGTGCGCTGACCATCTGTCTTACTGTCAGAATGAGAGTTAGTCCCCAGCGGAGACTTTCCCGAGTAAAATTGGCAATAAAATAGGATCCAAGTTTTCTATTATAATTTCTACAGGTATCTGATTTTAATATTCAATTAATATTTTACGCCTTGCTGCTTATGTTTTCTGTTAAGGGTTATCATTTTATAAATGATTCAAATACAGTTTGCAGTCTGAGAGGCAAAATGTAGCAATTTTTTATTAAGTGAATAAAGTCCTGCCGTTTCAAAATTCTTTCAGATAATTATAACCTTCGAAACTCATGTTCAATCATTTACAAACTTCTGAATCCCCTCAAAATACGATAATATGGAGCCAACAGAAGTTTCTACTTCTCATGTGGAATAAAACTTTTAGCTTACGTCATATAATGTTTCTATTATGCCGCATAATTTTGATTAGTAAATGCTTGAATTAATTTTACTTCTGACTTTGTAATTTTAGCATTATATACTAGGAACAGTGCGATTTACTAATATGACTAATATGAAATTAAATATTTTTTGAGTCTCGCTATGACAAGCGATTCTCTACATATTATTGCGTTGCTGGGTGGTGCCGAATTCGATGGTTAGTAACAAGAGCACTGAATACGATTTCTTTCAGTAATGGACTATTGTGTCAGTAACATCAGTCATTAAAGAAAATTATTATTGCACAACGTTTAGGAAAATATATATAAAAAGCATTTCCCATTATGTTTCAAAATATAAACTTAAATTCTATATATAATGTGGAATCAATTAAGCTTTACTAGTAAAGGCATAATATATGCGTACATATTTTAAATCAATTAAAAAGTTCTGTAAATGAAAAATTAACGCAAACCCAGTTATTTAAGATTAAATGAACTGATGTCTAATCGATTGTGACTATACTCTGAAAAATGTATATTTTATGTTTTAGACTTGTACAGATTCCTTGGTTTGCTTAGGAAACATCGAAAGCGTGTTGTTGATTTATTTAATTTATTTAGGTATTTAAACACAAAGACTAAAATTCATTAAAATTTTGATAGCACAAAAATAGATCGGTATTCCAATTCATATTAAATCAAGTTTTTGTAATTACTCAGATGAGGTACATACATGTATTTACAAAAAAAAAACAGAAGAATCTATAATGAAAAATTAACAATACGGAAAATAGATAATTTTATGCAGTTTGCTTCTTACATTGCGGTAAGCTAGTAAATTAGTCGGTTAAAGGCTGTAACGTTACTCGGTTTGTATAGATACGATCCGATAACGTTTAAGTTCTTTTGCCAATGATTCTCCGCAAAGCATTAATGTACAAACATTACTTCAGTGTCAAACAGTTTAAAACATGTAGTTAAAGACTAAATACTTAAAGCTAATGTTAACACTAATGCTTACAGGGAGTTCTGTGAAACTAGTACAAAGTCGTCATATCGTACGTTCGTTTGTATATATTTCTTTCAAAAAAATATTACAGTGCGTCAAACCAATTCCTCAATCAATATCTTTACTAAAATTATAAGAAGTCGTTTTAAATTCCTATTTGAATATCTCCAAAAAACTTAACATTTTAAATTTATTATTACTTTGATAATTAGTTATATTATTCCGGAATTCTTTAGATTATATTTTTTTTAATTGCAAAAGAAGAAATAAATTTAAATGTTTTAAATTAAAAAAAAATCATTATTTAACTTAAAATTTAAATTTAAAAATTACCCATTAATATATTATATGTTTCCATCACTTTTAACTTTGTTGACAACGAAAGGGGAAAAGGGAGTTATGCAGTCAGTGTCAATATTTAATATCCGAACAGATGAAATGCAGAGATGAATGGTGGAATATAAGGCTGTAACACTCTCCCTGTTTTTTTGTTCCACGATTTTATACATACATGTACAAAATGTATACTTCACTAATAACCACAAATACCTTTAAACTGCAAAGGTAAAACCAATCTATGTATTTTTCGCGTTCATTTTAAATTTAAGTTCCCGATGTTTCAAACACTTCATTTCTTCCCGTTACTATAAACGCTGTAGTGTTTGAA
>DWHR010000076.1:0-12678 GCA_018248075.1 Eurytides protesilaus protesilaus
CCCATAACAACACAGTGTCATGCAGAGCATGCTAAAAAAATGCAATAAATACATTTTACAAAAAATTCGTCCCCGAAAAGTTTAGGGAGGAAAGAGCGCACGTAAAAATTACTCTCAAAAAGAAATGCGAAGAAAAGTTAAGTAATGCGTTCAAAATTATCAAAAATAAAGTATACGCTGCCGTATCCATGTTTAGATACAGTAGCATCGTACTCGAAAGACTGCTGAAAACTAAGTAACTTTTCTAAATGGTATGATCTTATGCAGAGGTCGTCTGGGTTGGCACCACTGCATTGCCAGCTATACTACCCCTAAACGATAGTATGTAAACTCTACTCCGTTCTGGTTTTAAGGGTCCAATAATGTCAGCGTAATTTATGGATGTTAAGATATAACAAATTAAATCTCAACATGATGAGCGCAGCGCAGGGCCAAGCATGTGTTATGGCACTACATTGTTAACTTGCTCGTGTAGAAAAATTAAATCCGTACCATGCACACTAGCTTCACTGACATTCCAGAAAACTTATCATGGCTCCTAATACAAAAAGGCAGATAGCCAACATCTATACCATGTATGTGCTTAAATTTACGGGGAGACATGTCTTCTTCATAATTTTTTATTACATGTATCAAAACATCAGTAAATATCATCTATTATTCATCTAGAAGACCAATATCATATTTTGAAATTATTCAGTATAATTTCTTATCAAACAAGTACCAATTGTGACACAGTTAATCCAATCATAATGTTTAACTATAAACCTATTGGTGCTATTATGAATTTTCCATCACGCAAACTGTTGTATGGTACCAACTTTCATCGAGGATATTTCCTACTCGGTACAAACTTTAAGAAGTAAACAATTACTTTTATAGACCCATTTAACTTCGAAAATCCGTCTTATTCAAAGTGGTTGTTGTACACATTAAATCTATAATTATCTTTTTGTCTCCTAAAGTGACAAGGGAGCAAACAAGCAGAACCACACTCATGAGTGGAAACTAATTTGTTCCATCTACGGATTTTTGTTTATATTTTTATATAAGGTACGAGAGCTGTTTGATAAGTACCCGTTTATGGAAAAACAAACTGGTTGTTTTTGTACACATATATGCATTTATTTTTCTACGTAGTCACCTTAGAACTCTATACATTTGTTCCATCGATATTCAAGCTTCAATAAGCCATCAAAAAATATGATTTCTGAAAGTTTTAAAAATTGACTTTTTTGGCAGTTTAAATTAAAGATAAAATCCGTATTATAGTTTCATTCAATATATTTAGTGTTTGCGTTATTAAAAGATATAAAAAATGGACTTGTAAAAAATATAAATCAAAAAATAAATTAAAATATTAAAATTTAAGCCTGTAGGACCAAGTGAATTATAATAACAAGTTAATTACTCATCTTTGCTTATAGGGTTTTAAATTTTATCGTTTATATTTAAAATGTAGAATTTAGAATATTACTTGCATGTTACACTCTGACCTGAAAATAATACATATACACATCATTCCGATTTGTTACTCTGTGGCTTGTATTTACGATATAAGTAAAGATTTATTATATTAGGAGGTATTATTCACCTTTTGTAATGCCAGTGAGGCATATATTACTATGACAAAGTACGACAGATTTTTCCTGTCAAAGCTAGTTACGAAACAACCAAGTCATGCGCATCCAACAGTTTAGCTAAAGATATACGATTTTGTATTTCAATAACTAATAATTTCTCCGGGATCTCTTTGCTCCTTACGGAACCCAGTAATACCTACACTTGTTACTAACTTATTGTTGTGCGGTAGAACTACTGGCAAAAGTTCCAGAGAAGAACTATTTATTGTTTATTTTTTAAATTGGTGTAGTTAGCCGAAAATGCGATTTCAAATTTATTATTATTATTATTATTTTGATTAAGGAGGCAAGGATTTTTACCTAACAAAAAGGCAATTTACCTTTTTACCCAACTGTATTCATAATATCTTTTCAGCGGAGCTCAACGAATATATCCAACATGATATGCGTTATGAAGCGCTTTAAAAACATGTATGCGTTTTCAGTACTACGGAGGTGGTGTATGAATGCGGAAGTAAAACAAAACATGAATCCCTGTGACTTACGAGCTGATTATGCGACCCATGCATTTTATTGTACTGGCATAGACGTCGCATTGCGTACAAATTATCCGAAACGGGCAGTCTCTGTTATGTAAATGCGCTATAAATTTCCCTCCAAAGCATCCTTTTTCTAGGTCAGAGTTGAAAGGGAAGCCGTCGCGTTGTTTCAACGTCGAGTTAAATTAAGTAATGGGTATCTTGACCCTAAGTCGTCGCTGTAGGGATTGTTCTAAACATGATCTGATAGTTTTTTTGCATTTTGCTATGCAGTTTTGTTTGGTATTAATAATTACAACTTATCTTACCTACAAAAAATTAAAAAATAATGATATTTTGTATCTATATATATCTGAATGTTTTTACGATGGCGATATGATGATACGAGCAAGTCGTGCGCCTGTACGAGATACTTATTGATGAACAAAATGAATTAAATTATTTTGTAATAATCGTATCTCGTGTTATTTCCGGATTTTATCGCGTATTTATTTATTTTATTAAATTCTGACAAAAATCTGTTAATTTGCTTTATTTAATAAAGGTTTTGTGATCCTAATATTTTTGTTTTAAAAATTAACAAGAAAATTGCCTAGTTTTCTAGCCGATCTGTGATAATTTTTAATGTATGGATTTCAGTATAATTAATACATCCATAATAGAAACAATTCTTAAAATTATTTTGATAGAAAGCAATGTTTCAAAAAAGAAAATGACTAAAAATGTACTCTTTTTAAAGTAATGATATTCATGAGATAATTTAGATAGGAGAATTTGGCAAAAGCGCAGTAAGAGTCACGAACTTCGCTATAAAACAACTAAAACTGTTAAGAGATGAAATAGGGCGACAAGTGTTGCTGAAATATAGATATAAAATTTAACAGGATATGTTAAATTTTATATCTTAATTCATTAACTTAATATTAACAGTAGCTGTCGGTTGTGTTGCGTCAGTTTTTATTCCGCTGTAATATATCAATGGATCTGTAATATACATATAAAACTACTTGATTTTCTATAATTATACTTTTGATAGGTTCCATTCAATAGTTCATGACACTGTCATCACTGTCTTTTATGAAGGAAAAATAACAATGGCAGAATATATAAATCCAAATAAGTAAGTGATAATGAGATAACATTTTCGTCGTTAAGTTCAATTGTGAAATCAAAATCTATCCCAACTGGGTCAAATTACTATTAAAAATAATAATGAAGATGCGGAAAATGAAAGAAAATTAATAGAGAGAAAATAGGGTATAAGGATTAAATAATAATTCAACCTTAATCTTTTTAGTAAATAAAATGATAAAGGTATGCCGTTGTGCGCGCATCACGGAAAAATGGATATACTGGATAAATTTAATTATAAGTCTTATTTCTTAGACGTTTGATCCTTATTTAAAAGTATTGTGATATATACCTTCATCCATTATAAAGTTATTAATGTTTTAAGAAACAACGATTTTTATAAGAAACGTATGTTTAGTGATGCGTGTTATTTTAAGAAGTCGTGGAGAAGTGGGGTAAATCTCTATTGATTATTACTACCATTATCATAGATATACTCTTTAAAAAATAACTGAATAAAAATACATGTTAGTTAATATTTTGTTTATTCTATATTTTTTACACATTCTGTGCACATAAAATTCCTTGTTTTTATAATAAGCAACGCAGGCAAAGTCGCGAGTATCAGCTAGTTACTACCAACTATATATGGCCCAAGAGGATGTAAACAAAGAATTGGCAGCTCAAAAATCCCTCTTGCTAATCGTGACCAAACGTGACGTCGAAGTCCTAATTGAGTTTTGACATAAAAGTCGGTTTAAGAAAAAAATATTGCAAACATTTAGTGGGGTACGTAAATACCACTGTTAGGTAAATTCGATTTCCTGTTATGTTTGTACGAACTTCAGGGTACTAATAGTCGATAATATGTCGGTACTCTTAATTCGCCTTGCATTTTTTTTCGCTCGCACCTACCATTTGCAACGTTTTCATTTTTAGTCGAAATTTTAGTGCAACGATTTTAGTGAAGTGGAATTGTAAATAAATATATTGTGTATTTATTTTAAATGCACTAAACTGTTTGAAAGGTGGCAAATAATAATTACTATTTAGATGTCTAGTTAACCCCTTGAGTGGATGAAAATGACGAGCCTCGCCCATCAAGTTTTTCTGTACTAAATTCGAATTAGACGGCCGTTGCCCGCAGAATATTTAAATGTTTAAAACCCATATGAATTTCTTAAAACTTGTAAAAAAAATTACTAAACTATTTAAGCTACTTTATGACATTGGCAGGCATAGAATTGCGTCAAATTGTATTGCATGCACGCGTACTATTTTTCGAGATTTAATCCCTAGGCATGGGGCTAAGAAGCGCAATCAGTCTTGGCAAAATTAAAGTATTTTGTGCGACAATCCAAGCCCAGCCTTTGTTTAAGCTGAAATTAACCGATTGATCTTCGTAAAGCCACGAATGTGATTTTGTTCGTGGTTGATCTCAGGCCGAAACCGAAGTGGCTGGAATTGAACTTTTTGGCCGATACTGGCTGTAAACAATACACCATTTGCTTTATTAGTTTTATTTTCATAAATACATTATTAATATAAATTGCAAACATTTGAAAATTTCCTTACTTTAGATAACGCCTACTTGCATTTTCATTGCACAATAGGTTAAAATGGCAGTGAAGTAGAAAGTATTTTTGTTTAATTTTATATATCAATTTTGCATTGTGTGTTATATCCATAAGAAATAGTAAATATTTATAACTTATCGTCTACCTTACGCTCTGTACAGAGGAGGCCTGTGCCCAGCAGTTGGATGTATATAGGCTGTTACTTTAGTTTACGTCTAAGTTTTCTTGAAAACATAATAATGAGGTAAAAAGCGTGGGCCTGGTATGAGTTTATATATGTATGTGTATAAGTCGAAACTGATTGTTTGATATATTTTTTTATTATCAGTTTAACTTATCTGAAACCCTTTCTGTTAAAATCAGCAGTTGGCGTTAATCACTAAATTGTTTTTGGAAACAAATCGAGTCGAACAGGACTCGTGTAGCATGGTGACGCTTTATGGAGGAAGGGTGCAAACACTACTTTTAACTACGTATTCAAAACTGTTTGTCTTTGCGCTACGCACGTCATCTGAGATGTAAAATGGTATACAAGTATCTCTATACCCAGTAATTACGCTGGCAATTTTACCATCCAAACTGGAACACCGTAATTTGTGAATTGCTACTATTGCTTGCTGATAGAATAATCGGCAATGCCGTGGTACTACTACAGCGTGTTGCTTATAAATATAAATGTAATGTTAAGTTTTTGTGCGGCAGTATTTGCTAAAAATTAAAATCTTAGATAGATTTGTGATACTTCTACGCGATTTTTACATAAAATATACGTGTTTCACTTCATATGTTTATAGTATACCACGATAGCGTTTAAGATATGTTTAGCATCGATAACTTTCTATAATCGAGTACGAACGTCGTGTCGGTTGAATTTTGAACACCAAAGCCGATAACAATTAAGGAAAGGTAATGAAAGACTCAAGTTTTCATTAACTTTGTTGTTGAAAAGTTGTTCAAAATATTATTGGTGTAAATATTCGACATATTTATTACTACAGTCTCTTATATAGATCTGGAAAGATGAAATAAACTAAGGCCCGCTGTTCCACTAACGTGGAATTCGATTTTAAGATTGTCAAACTTCGAATTATTACCGAATAAAAATAACCCTTGTCTGTATATTATAGACACGACAGTTTGACAGCTGGTGTTTTTATTTTTCTCTTTTATATAGCGACTGATTAGTGTGACTTTTATAATGGCATAGAGTTTGGTACTGAAAAACTCAGAGGTAGAGTCAAAGAAGATTCGTAATCGATATTTATGCAAGTGTGGCCTAAGGCTTAGTTATATATACAATCACAATATTTCGTTTATTTTATACTGTTTAAATATTGATCGCAATATATACATATAAAATATAATCAATAAAAAAAACAATCATTGTTAATATTTCAAGATTGTTATATGTACATATGTATATGTTATTTCATTACTCGTTAACGTTATAAATACGAAAGTTTATTCATTTATATATACCTTATTTACAAACCATATTGTTCTTCCTTCAGGTAGCAATAGACTGGCATGACTTTCGTCATGATTTCTGATGGTCTTGGGAGGAAGTAACAGTGAAGGTAGTCTATACTTTAGAAGTCGAAAATTACCAAAAAGCAAAGAGTAAAGCCGAAAGGTATATGTAGTATCTATCACAATAGTTCAGTTCGTGTTCTCAGATACACTAAAGGGAAAACCATTAGTAGGAGATGTACATACCCAAATAGGTTAACAGCCTTCTTGACTGATTCAATGTGTTATTTGCAAAAATAATCATTCGCCTTTCCTGTTGGTTTTTCCAAATCAATACTGAGGTTCAGTAGCGCTTCATATAATGATAGTAGGAAATGAACGAAATAAAAAAAAATACGTGATACGTTTTCGTGAATTCAAGCATTAACGTACATCACGGGATTGTCATAGATATCAAATGAGTTATGCATACGTTAAGAAATGTATGAGACGGCAATTTTTAAAAATCTAAAGTCATTGCTTACCCACTACTAATACAACGTCTGAATATACGAGATCATATACTAAGGCCTCTATTGTTACTTACTCTTGATTTATAAAATATTACTTCTATTCTTAAAATTATTATTAATTTTAATTTATATTCTATTATATTTCAAGATTAAGTTATCAAACATTTCAATTAACAGAAAGTACGAGAGATTTCGATAATTATTACAAAACGTAGGTTGCATACGAATTAGGATGCGACTAAATTTGAAACTATACGAAATGTGCCTTGGATTAACTAATTAGTAATTGAGTACTTTTAATTTTTAACTATATGTAACATCATCAACTTTTTATTTTGAACATTGACATGTGATATAGCTGCACATAATCGAGTTTATATGAAACAATTTTTGATATTATTGAATATTAAAAGACAAAAACAAAAAAAAATTGTACGAGTAATTGGGAGATAGTTTTACGAAGAAACTTGATTGAAAAAGAAAAGTTGAAACCTACATTGAATGATTTTGAACTTGATATAAGATCATACAAACAAACAATGTTATCAAATAAATCTATAATAGATTATTTAAGACTTATTGTCTGCAGCAGAGTTTAGAACCCGATTTCTAATTTAATTAGTCATTTTGTTTTAAAAAAAATTATATATAAGAATCAAACAAACTGATGGAAGGAGGCGAGAAAAAAATTGAATATAAATTAGACAAAGAGCAATTTAAAAAGTACCTAGCAAACATTGCGGTTAAATTTACTTATTTACGTCGCTATTATTTTCTAATTACCCTCCGTTTTTATTTTCCTTGTTCGTTTTGACAGTTTTGCGTAGGTGAGGTTAAATTATACCGTCTGCTAATCGTTCATTGAAGTATATTAATTTTTTTTTCACTTCATTCGATCATACTGGAGCTATAATGTAGCGAATAAAAGTTAAGTTTAATATGAAAAAATCATTTTACGTGTAAAATACCCTTCTGTGTGTCATAGCAGTGTCAAGCGTAAAAATTCTTAAAATTCGCCAAAACATTTTAATCGCCCAAAAGAAGAATGCATAAAGAGTAAGAGGTAGATAAATAAATAATAGTTCAGAACTAATGCGCTTAAAATAAAAAAAAACAATCTTATTACAACAAATAAGAAAAGTGAGAAATCGTAAAGCTGAGAAAAAAAAGTCACGAGAAAACGACGTAATAACGGCTTAAAATAAAAGAATAAACCTAGAAAAAAGAAGACAAAAGTAATAGCCTTTATTTTTTTATTTAATTAACAAAGCCGGGGGTCTAAGTATAAAAAAAAATGATGATCTGTGTGAGTGCATAGTACATGTGAAGCGGAAAGACCTATGCGTGCGAGAAAAGTGTCGATGGCGGCAAAGGTAAGACACGGAGCGATGGAAAGTTTGGGGAGCGAAGCGAGGGCAGTGGTGGCGGGCGAAGGGATGCAGGCCGCGCCGGTGGTGTAGCGGAGGTAGTCGGACGGAGTCGGACGGGCAGTCAGTGTCGCTGAAATCGCGGCGCGCGTTGGTCGTGCGTAGTGCGCGCGCGGAGTGATGCCCGCGAGATGAGGCTCCCGCTGGTGCTACTGTGGCTGGGCGCGGCGGCGGCCTGCGGCCCGGGGCGCGGCTTCACCAGGCGCCACGGCCCGCGCCGCATCACGCCCCTCGTCTTCAACCAGCACGACCCCAACATCGGCGAGAACTCCAAGTCCGCCAGCGGGCCCGCCGAGGGCCGCATCACCAGGGACGACGACAAATTCAAGGACCTCGTGCCCAACTACAACCCGGACATCGACTTCAAGGACGACGAGGGCACCGGCGCCGACCGGCTCATGACCCAAGTAAGTCCCGCTCCTCTTAACTCTCAACTAGCTGGCACCACTCGAACGAGTTCAACGCTGCTCGCGGGGTAATCTCCTCTTAACTAGCTGCTGGTACCATTCGAACAAGTTCAACGCTGCTCGCGGGCAAGTTGAAATGCTTCCCTTTCGAACGGTCACGGTTGACAGTTGGAAAGTTGTGTGTCGCGAAACAATAGTCGCAGCAGGCGTCCGCTGTTTTGAAAACAGCTCCTCAGTGCGCGGGTAGGGACAATCGACGGTGTAAACATTACCGTCCGCAGAACAATGGGAGCAAATTGCGGGCGTTACGGTAGCTTCGTAGCGATTGTAGCACTGCAATTACGCAGGCATCGGCCAAGTGCGTTTTGTCTCTGTGACTAATCGATGAATGATGGATCCTTTTCAATTTTGATGCCAGTTTCGGTGGATATATGGCCGTCGTAAAGCCGAGGCGAGGAGGTGCTCGGAGTCATGCGTCGTCATTCAAGATGCGTTTTGTATTCGGATAATGTACTTACGGGAAGCTTATTGTGCGCCGTTACTTCATTGTAGTCAATAGTTCTTTGCGTTGTACGTTGCATCTTCAAATATTTAATAAGCGCAAAGTAATAATTGCGTTATAAACGATAAAAAATGGTCTAAATATTAACCATTATGATGATGTTGATAAAACGAACAATTTAAAATAATACTTTTCCATTTTTTACAAGAAGAGTTGACTGTATCAATTTGACACTTATTAGGGCCTTTATATTTATTTACATTACATGGGAAATACGTTTTTTAAGCGTCAACCGCAAAGAGGACGCGTTATGAATTGTTCAAATATCCGCTGTAAATCTTATTTTGGTTAAATTTCCAAACATCGGTCAATATTGAACGTAGACGTACATTGCCATATAGCATAATAGTTTAGTTAACACAAATAATTGGTATTCGTGGTCGGTAAATAAGTATAAGCAGTGCGACCATGCATAGTTCATAGCTTGAGATGTTTTTTTTTAAATAAGTAGACTGGAATGTAAAAATATAGGCTAACATTTATTTTGAAATATTATATAAATTTGATATGTTAATACACCTATTAAATATCATTTTTTTTGGATAGTGTATATACAATTATGTATATCTAACTTGAACTAGATATAAACTAGCATAGTAATAGACTGAAAAAAATTAGAAACAAAAAAAGATAACAGTAAAAGAATATTATTTTCATACGAAAGAAAATGTAAATAATTTTTTAATTATTCGAAACTCTTACAATTATAACATCAATATGTACACCTTTTAGGCGTATGCGTAATAAACATATCTTACGAAACCCAGTTATGTTTGTGAATACACAAATATTACCTTCGGCCATGATTTGAACCTGGCATCGACGATTCAATAAGCAAATACGGACAAATCAGTGTTATATAAACTCAAGCCTGAGCTCTAAGCCCTTAAAGTGATATGTGATTTGTACGTATATTACTTCAAAGTTGACGACAACCTTTTTAAAATAAAGGGGAAAAAAATCCGTATATTTTAGAAATAAAATCATTTGTTTATCAAATTAATAGGTATTACTTATAAAATTAAGTGGTAGGCCTCTTGCAGAGTCGGACTGAGGCGGTACCACTGCATTGCCAGATATGCTGCCGCCAAGCAGTAGTGTGTAAGCACTACTGTGTTCTGGTTTGAAGGGGAATGATTCCAGTAAAATTACAGGGTCTTAGAGATCGACCATCTAATATCTCTGGGTGACGTACAGTAAAGAGCCAAGCATACTATGTGTGGTACTATGTTTCGTTTTTAAAATTATCTGGCGATCATAAAAACTAAGTGGTAGGACTCTTACAGAGTGCGACTGGGGCGGTACTATTGCGTTGCCAGATATTTTGCTGCCAAGCAGAAGTGTGTAAGCACTACTGTGTTCTGGTTTGAAGGGGTATGGTGCCAGTGAAATTACAGGGCTAAGAGATAGACCATCTAATATCTCTGGGTGACATACAGTACAGAGCCAAGCACACTCTGTGTGGCACTGTATCGTTATGGGCAGGCGTGAAGCTTATCATCAGGCGCACAACTTGCTCGTCTTGTCTACTTTGTCTCTTTAAAAGAATAATATGCGAAAGAAATAAGGAAATGTTACTATTTAAATAAAATTTAAAACGCCCAAAAATGCATGTACTTTTAAACAACTTTAACTGTACAGTTACTATGTAGGTTATATGTATAATTTATTGGGAATTGTTAAGTGTCTGAGGGGTTGATTCCCATAATTTTCTGCGTTAGAAGTCTTGGTGAAAAAAGAAAGATTGTCTTGCCGTTTACATAATTAATAGTTACAAAAGGCATACCTTAGTAACTGACGTGTTCAAAATTTGCTCCGTTAATATGCAGTATAGAGTTTTGTTTAGTTTTTAGAAATAAAAAAAAATGTATTCCTAATACTACAGTAATCGTAGTGGCTGGTATTGCAATGACAATGTTTTACATTTTTTAAACGTATAGAAAAAAATTGTAGCCTTCAATTGATTTAAAAAAATACTTTTGCACTGTAACCGTAAAACTTGAAAATCTTATAAATTATAAAATAAACTATTAGAATCTATTTCACAAATTTGCTTAGTGGTAGGATTCTTGCAGGGGCGGTACCATTGCCAGATATTCTGTCGCCAAGCAATAGTGTGTAAAAACTACTGTGTTCCGGTTTGAAGGGCAATGATGCCTGTGAAATTACAGGGAAAAGAGATAGACCATCTAATATCTCTGGGTGATGAGCTCAGCACAGAGCCAAGCACGCTCTGCGTGGTACTGTGTTGTTATGGGCAGGCGTGACGCTTACCATCAGGCGCACAGATTGCTCGTCTCGTCACTTCATCTGGTAAAATGAAACTTGTACACTACTGGCTCTTGTAGAGGTATGTTGCACTTGACAGATGGTAAAAACTGACTAATCTTCAACGGCTTTTAATATGTTTTTATTGATCTTATCAAGATGTAGCCATGTCGTCCGTAACGCCTCTAACATAGGGAAGTTAAACTTAAAATAAACGCGATAAAATCCGTAAATTGTTTTATTTTATAATGTCAAGTATTCGCGTAAATAGAATAAATCGTTAATTTAAAAAGAACTTTGCTTAGTAACAGATAACAGTGTAAATTACATAATTAAGTCAGGTAATTAAGGTCAACACCTCATGTTATTAATAGCGTTTATGGTATTGAATGTTTTGGATTTTTATTTCATTTTTATCACAAGAAAACTTATTAAGTAAAATAAAATTTTACTTATTTACATTTATTATTATTGGCGGCCTGAAACAAATCTAATGCCTGCACCAGACTCTCGCAAGACCCCTTCTATAGGCGCTCGACACGAGTTTCGGTGAGTGGATGCTAACCATCCTACTAGACACGCACACACTCGCGTCGAAAAACTTACACAAAACGGAGCGCCGGCGAGGTGAGACGAGGGAAAACGAGGGGACGCGAGCGCACTGTCTACTTTCTCGTACTCGCGCTCCCTCCTGTAGTCTCGTGGAGAGTCTGGAGCCGGCATAAGAATGAAGTTTAAAGAATTAATAAGCGTGAAATGCTTTTGCTTTTGTGAATTGAATTAAACTATAAAAACAAAGTTGCCAGTATTTTGCTGACTGGGATAAAATCGTAAGGAATCATCGAGAGTTGCGTCGTAATGAAAAATGATACGTAGTAAAATTGTACAAATTGAACAATATGCAAGGCTGCGTACAACACTATAGTGTCGTTACTTACATTGATGGGGACATATCGATAATGTTCATCTTCTTCCAATTTAAAGGATTACTGTCCGTGCCTATTTTACCAACTCATTTATATAGGCTTCCAGAAGAAAGTGCTTTTTTTACGTGACGAGCAAGTCGTGCGCCTGATGGTAAGCGTCACGCCTGCCCATAACAACAGTAGCACACAGAGCGTACTTGGCTTTCCATACTGCGCTCGTCACCCAGAGATATAAGATTGTCTATCTCTTTGCCCTGTGATTATGCTGACAACATTGCTCTTCAAAACGGAACACAGCAGTGCTTACACGATTGTCTGACACAAGAGTGACAGTTT
>DWHR010000077.1:0-12670 GCA_018248075.1 Eurytides protesilaus protesilaus
ATATATATATATATATATATGCCGAACGAAAGACGAAGCGGAATTACTATCTTTTGACACTTTTAATAAGCTCGCCTGGTTTTTTAAGATTTATAGGCGTTGGTAAAACATTAAACCGTTTTTAACAACAAAACATTTTCTCGAGACAATTATTCATTCCTGTCAAGCGTTTCACTTGGCATAATAGTTTAAAGTAGCTAATAAGCTTCAAGCTAAAAAAAAAACTAATATTTGTACTAAACATGCTGAACTTATAAGGTGTCTCCAAGTAGGGACTAGTACCATATACTATGTTTTGAAATTGTTGTGGATACATATTTAGAAATTTATAAAGTTATTGTAACAGGCGAATATATTTATGAACTACAACTAAGCAAGGGCTTCTTCATGCACAGGCTATTTTTGATCCAGATCACTTGGTATTTCTTTTTTGTCTCAAATACGCAAGTTAAATTTGATAACACCCTTCACCGCTAAGTACGTCGTAAGTTTACTATTAAAATAGTAAATGCAACTGACAAATGCACTTAATTAGATACATAAATGTTTTTTAAATAACACGCGTAATAACGGATTACATATATGTTCATGTCATTCGATTTGCATTTTCTTTTTTATACATAAATTTCATATAGTACAAAATTTTTTTGGTCGATTTAGAGTTTATCACTTTTGTGTTAATAGACCAACTTTAATGAAAGGTTGCCATATAAATACATAAAGCAATCTGTATTTCATAATGTTATTTTTATATTAAATAAGTAAATGGGTACGTATTTTTAATTGTTACCTGGTTAATAGTTTAAGTTTTCTTTTAACCGTAAAACGCATACCATCATTTTCTTCAGCTTATAAACTGACTAACGCCCTTTGGTAATTAAAGTTAGATTGATTGCAAAATATTTTTTATTATTGGCCCGATATAGTGACGGGTTGCTCAATAATAAACTTGCTCTTCTATTTTAAATATGTTTACCTCGGAACCGCACTAGAATCATTACGTACACTCAAAAGATACTATTTGAAAAGCACGCTATCAAGGTGTAAACGGTATCTTTCCTTCTACTGGTCAATAATATTCACACGAAACGAACTACATGGTTTCTACTGAAACGACATAACCTTCGTTGTAATAAAAGTACCGCAATTATTAAAAGAATGTACTTTATTTGACAAATTAGAAACACCCACGGATTTGTATTCGAGGAATTTCGAGTTATCTAAAGTTGCTATGTCAAAACTCAGAAGAACGTAAATTAAAGTACAGTTGAAGAGTCTCTGATAAAAAACCTTATGATAAACCATACAAACTTGTATATAATAGTACAGTGTTACATTGTACTTTAAAATAACTGAACTTTTCTAGTCTCCATTTCGGTTTCTTCTTACAAAATATGTGTTTTTAATATTTCATACAATAAGGGAATAATATATAATATTCTAAAAGATAATAAAGACGATATCGTTACAAGGTCATTTTAACAATTTGTCTAAAAATTAAAAATAAATAGTTTAAAAAAATTTATGGTTACAATTAGTATTTGATATGCATCTTTGCATAATATTATATAAATTTTGGACCTAAAATATTCGCATCCGATATTCTTTACATCATTTCATCACAAGTAATAAATGAAAATGTACTGTCAAAGGAAATCTGTTTTATTTTTTATTACTCACAAGCATTCGTAAAAAGGATTTAGGCTCGGGGAACGAGTAGCCGCCTTTCTCAGTATGATATTTCTTTTTGAGACTTTTTGATGTGCGATCTTGTGTTTTAAGACACATGCCAATTTTTGTTCTCTCTCTCAATTCATAATATGGGGACCGTTATAATTACACAAGTGCCCTTTGCGTTAGTACAGTAGCATCACTTTATGAACTTAATACTATAATGTAATATTTCTTACATCCTATCCATTCCGTATCACCCACTACCGAAAATGGGCCTCTTTTTTTTCACGTTAGTCTTTTGCTTTTATGAAAGCTTTATGCATAACCCTCTGACAGGTTTCAAAATGATGTTTGATAATCGGGCCATCCCGTAAGATATACGATTATCTTATCATATGTTAAATCATGAAAATAAAAATGCCTAATATAGCTCGTTCCACTTTTCATCGAGCTATTGCAGGTTTTATTCATATAATTCTTTGTGAGCAACTATGTTTAGCCATCGTAAGTGAATATGAACAGCATACAGTGGTTAAATATTGTTGTTTTTTAAGTCATAGAATGAATGCAGAATACGTCTGGCTTGGTACTACTGGCATTATCATTAATTTTTAAAAAGACCTATTTACATTTATTATATTTTTTTTGTTTACTTGTTTTTCCATATTTCGAATGCTTTCAAAAGTTTATAGTCAAGAGACAGATAGATGTGAAATGACCTCATATCGTAGTTAACCCAGCTGGATTAGCTAACCTACCGATAATTTTACAATTATAAAAAAATATCTTTCATCATTTTAGATTTATTGGAAATTATATGGAATTATATAAAACAGGGTAAGGTTGTACGAAACACGTAATCATAAACATTTTTCAATGATGATCAGGAACAATAATCTCTAGATTATTGTTCCTGATATTAGGCAAAATTTGTACTCCTTCATTAGATTAAATAATAAAACTTGAATATAATAACTTGAATGAAATAATAAAACTTGAAAATATTTATAATACATTAACTTTATATTTACTTACGGTCAGTCATTTTAATCAACCCATCTGTGAGTTACGTATAACTACACAACGAGCCTTTAACGCCCTGCGTTTCTGTAATGCACCAAAAATGTTCGCGAAGAATCGAGCTACTAACTCTTTTGGACAACTAGCAAAAAAGCTTTCTCAATGCTGCTTAGACTTAGAGGCAGTGCCAATAGTATCCTGAACTTGATTGCTGATCAGATGGGTTATCCGACTTCTATTGTAGTGTTCATGTAAACTCGTATAGTAAAGTAGTGTTCAGTTAGTGGTGGGCATGCCCTCAACTCTGTTTATTGTAATAAATAAATTAATTATTGTTTTAATATTTTTAATTTATACTTAATTTTATTCGTTGAGCAGTTTTTTTGATAATTTTTTTCATGTTGATATCACTATAGATATTTTTGCATGAAATTAAGACGCATTATAATTATTATTACTATTCACATAGCAAAATTTTAAACTCTTCTACTGGTTAAGCTTTTGTCCCGAAGAATAATCAGCAAGGAAGGAAAACTAGTGCCAATGCATTTCACTAACTTAGAACAAAAGCTTGATTTATTTCTGTCAGTTTAGTAATTCTTGAGATGGTCTGGAGACGGCGTCTACTGGGTTCGTTTATTAAGTTTTTTTAACTTAGTTCGGTGAGCCTTTTAACAGAAGCGGGTAGTTTTTGAAGTGAAAAAGCGAGTAATTATTGCCTAAAGTTAGGTGACACACTTGATAATAAGGTCGCAGGGCCACACACTATTTTGAAAGGAAAAATTTCCTGACACCTTGGCTTAGCTCGTTACCAAGAGATAATTAAAAACGGCTTCCCCTATTTGGAGATATAGAAATATCTTGCGTTACAAGGCTGTTGTGTTACAAACACATACACTTTACGCGGACAGTCACTCAGATCCGAATCTGTAATTCATTCTAACATTGCTCCGGGTGGGAATCGAACCAATGACATGAGACTCCGAAGCCGGTAGTATATGAACTGCACCCAGCGGGGAATATAACTCTAACTCCATTTCCAGTAATTGCGCTAATAATATTTACCATTAAACTGGGACACATTAGTTACACAAGGGACGTTGTTTTTTTTTCCGTGAGAACGATACAATATCGTTATTTTAAGGCTTCCACGCAAACACTCGTAGTGTTTATTTCATTTCCCATGCAATACACTAAAAAGTCATGTCAAAGGAAATCTGTTTTATTTTTTATTATTCGCAAGAGGTCGCAAAAAGGATTTTGGCTTCGGGATCGAGTTCTCTCTGTCATTTCCAGTATGATATTTCGTTTGAAGACGTTTTGTTGTGCAATCTCGCGTGGAGGGAATCGTGCCAATTATACACATATGTCCTCACACTTTATATAACAAAAGTTTTTTTCACTTGTTGTGTCCTTTTTGTGTACTTAATGATTGAATGAATTTTTTTACGACATAGAGTGACGAGACGGGCAAATCATTCGTTTGATAGTAAGCGTCACGCCTGCCCACAATAATACAGTTCCAAACAGAGCGTGCTTGGCTCTGTGCTGCGCTCGTCACACAGTGATAAAAGATGGTCTATCTCTCTGCCCTATAACTTTACGGGCATCATTTCCCTTCAAAATGGAACACAGTAGTGCTTACACGCTACTGCTTGGCAACAGAATATCTTGCAATTCTGTGGTACTATTCCAGTCGGACTTTACAAGAGTCCTACCACTTACTTAAATGAATGTATTCTACGTAGTATACTACGTAGTACTACTACTATAGTAATTACCAAAATCTATAATGTTGGTATTAATATTTTATAAGTGATGGTAAAGTTGACTTAATTTAACTTTTTAAAACATTTTTTTAAAACATTTAAAAGTCAAAATAATAAACACAATAACTTAATGTAAAAGAAAGATCACTATATCCCCATTACTTTTATTTTGGACATACCGTAGCCCATCCGCCATCATATATTTCCTATCAAAATTATGAAAACCTATATTGGGTTTTCGTGCGTTTATGCGGATACAGATAACAAATCTGTAGCCACATAAGTACAAAGTTCGTTTGCAACAAATTCTGAATTTTGATTAAAAACATTTTTAAATTTAAATTATCAAATCAAACAGCATGCAACCATAGCCTAAAAGGGTCCCCTTAAATTATTTTTAAAATTACAGTTTTAGATTTTTAGGTGTAGTTATTAACTCTTTTCTGTGTCATGAAGTTAAACCGGAGATTAACATACATTTTTTTAAGTGGTAGGACTCTCGCAGAGTCCAACTGGGGCGGTACCAATGCATTACAATTGCAATATATATATATATATATGCGCGAAGGAAAAATCAAGGAACTCTTATTTCATTGATATTATTTTTATTGTTTGATGGACTTTTCCTGCGATAGCTTTTATGGATAAAAATATAATTTCAAACTCTAAGCTCTCCACCACATCCCATCCCACCCTTGGCGACGTTAAGGAGATTTATTGATCAGTTTCCCAATGAGTGCAGAGGCGTGGTAAGCGACAATCGAATAAAGAAAAAAGTTTTAAAGGTGGTAAGACTCTTGCAGAGTCCGACTAGAGCGGTGCCATTGCATTGTCCCGAAATTTGTTGAAAATTGTCCATTGACCCGAAAGTTCATCCTCTGCAAAAGAGTCCCACCACTTAAAAATGTTTCATATTTAATACCTTTTATACTTTTACCCTTAATACTTCTACATAACTTGTGTAGTGTTAATTAGGGCTCTTGCAGAATCCAACTACAGCGGTACCATTTCATTGTCAGATATTCTGACGCCAAGCAGTAATGTGTAAGCACTACTGTATTCCGGTTTGAAGGGCAATAATGCCAGCGTAATCACTGGGTATATAGATATAACATCTTAAATCTTTCGGAAGCTCAGCACAAGGCCTAGCAGGTTCAGTCGGGCCAGGTAAAAGTTTACTTTTTAACAATAAGATGTAGATGTTGAATAATAATGATATATTATACGAAAACAGTACAGTAGAATATTATATACCAAACGCTTTACCAACCATTTAACAGAATCGTCGACAATAATTTCATGGTCGGTACGTAGTTTGCTTGTTCGCCATCTCAATCTTTATAAAAAGGCATCACATCTATTGACATTGCTTGCAACTAACACGGACTTTTTATTTACAGTGTAGGTATACAGTGTACTCATACGTCACCAAGAATTTATTGTGAAGCAAATAAATCTTTTTATATTGCCCTGTTGTCATTTATTAAAAAAAAGTTAAGTAAATTTAAAAATTATCGAAATTTTTTTTTACTTCTTTAACAAATTTTCTCTTTATATACGCATCTTAAATAGCAAATCTTACAGAATCCGAAAACATTCAATCTGTATTTATTATCAACGACGGACGGATATCAAACTGACAAAGATCATAACGAAGTGGGATCTTACTTATTTAATTTAAACATCTCTTTTAGAACGCCTTGATTTTCCGATAGAGTTGGTTTTTACGAAGCACTTTGAAGTAGGTACTCATTAGGCTCGTTTGAGACTAGTTTGATAATTCTCATTTTATTTATTTGATTTTGCATCAATTTATAAAAAAATATCCTTACGACTTCCACGTACCTCGCTCCTGACACACTATTACTTTTTACAAAATTTTCTCAATTTGTCAGGGAATCAGTTATTTAATCAGCAGAATATCTTGGTGCAGTTAAGAAACAATACGCCAAAGTCATCCGTGCATCATAAATATTCATAAAATGGACATTACAACAGTCTTCTACATAAAAAAAAATTAAACAAACAACTAATTAAATGTATATATTTTCGTAATAAATACAGAGAAATAGTACATGTTTGTAACCTATTTTCCAGGGAGAGAAAATCTAACGTTAATACAGTGTTTCACGCTTTTATCCGATGGGACTGTTCAGTGGTCACGCGGCACTTTACGCCACATTTATAACGAAACGCTTCAAGTACTGTTGTTACCGTTTCTCAACGAATACACAAATCAAAAAATCTCGTGTTAGTAAACTATGTTACAGGCCCCGGACATACTTAAAATTTTGAAACTGTTTTTTATAACTTTACTGAAACTATTTTTTTTTATTTTATATGATTATTGGACACAATTCGATTTTTTACTTTAAGTTGCACACTAATCGAAATATGTGAAAATGATTATCCAAGGCACCGTTTTATATGGTGAGGTATTCGCCTGAGTTCCTATGCCTTATGGTAAGTCTTCTGGTTATCTTTCCCACGGGATACATTCAAACCCCGTGAAACACTGGACAGAATAGCAAAATCCCTTAAACTTATCGAAAAATATTTCATGGTCATAACACGTCAGATACCCTTACGGAATATGTTTTGCACAACTGTAAAATAGAGAATAAATATACTTTTCTTATTGTTTTTCTTTAAGGAAATAAAGCGACGAGACTAGTAAGTCGCCGTCATACGCCTGATGACAAGTGACACGTCTGCGTATAACAATGCAGCACCACAGAAACACAGAAGTTGATGGACCTTGCACTGCGCTCATCACCCAGAGATTTAAGATGTTATCTCTATGTCCAGTAATTACGCTGGCGTTAGTGGCCCTTCTATCCGGAACGCAGAAGTGCTTGCATATTATTGCTTGGTGGCAGGATAACTGGAAATACAGTGGTACCTTCTACTGTTGGTAGAGATCTGTAATGACACAAAAAATATTTCGATCTTACTTAATAACTTTGTGGTGGATGCCCGTACTTAATACTATTACTATTTCTTTATATTTAAATTTACCTTTTTGGTTTCAATACTTTCAAAACAGAAAATGTAAATTTAGATGATCATTCTTTTGTATAAATATGTGTGTATATGAGTATTTTTAGGTTTTTTATGCAGATATGCCACTTGTACAAAAAAAAACTCTAGCGTACACAAGTAAGTCGTGTTTTTCATTAAGCTTTACATGTCTAAAGGTATATATCAACGTGATTTGAGCGCTTACAGTGTATTGGAGTAAATATGTATCTATTTTATCCACACTTTTCTTAACGTAAGAAGGAAAAATAGCTTATAAGGTGAGAAATAAAGTTATATGAAAAAGATTTGATACATGTTAGGTAAAACATTCCATACGTTACATTAGTTTCTTCCATATATTACGTTAGATACCAGCTGACTTGAACCTTAAAGAATCTTGTAATAATGAATACTATATTCCATATTAAATAGATATTTATAAAAAAATAAAACTAAATAAATCATGACCAATTTTGAAGACATTTTTGCCTTTGCTATGTTCATCACGCAGATATATGTATAAGATGGTTTATCTCTTTTCACAACAATTATACCCATAAAACATACATACTCGTAACTGTGACGGGATTTAAGTAAAAAAATCTCTGACTACCATTTAAAGAGTGAACTGAAAGGGACGTGATATACTTGCGCCTGACTTTCTCTGCTGGTTTTCGTTGATGGAAATGAGATTTACAGATTCCGTAGTTTGACAACATGTATTGTATCTATTCGAACATAGTAGCTGTGAATTAAGTCCACTCAGCAGTATACACAAGGTGTGCGAATTCTATGGGTTTGCAATATGTAGAATATCAGTATATGGTTATAAATAATTTTCTAAGTGGTGGGACTTTTTTGCAGAGTCCTTCTCGGGTGGTACCACTGCATTGCCTTCCTTTTCTACCACCAAATAGTAATGTGTAATCACTACTGTGTTTCGGTTTAAATAGTAATGATGCCAGTTTTTATTTCCTTTTAACTGGGCATAGAGAAAGAACACCCTGAATCTCTAGGTAACGAACGCAGCGCAATGCTATGCGCGTGTTTGTTACTGTGTTATTATGGGCAGTTGTGTCGCTTACCTACAGGTGCATAATTTACTCGTCTCATCAGCCTATTTATTTAAAAAAACTGTTTTAGTTAAATTACATGAATATGTGACTACCGTTGTATGTAGGTTTTGTCTATGCTCGGGGCAATAGCAGATATGATCATTTAACTAAATCGATTGAAACTAAACCATTGTTCTCCAATTGTAAAGGTTTTCACTACGGAGGCCGTTATAAATCCGCCCTGTGACATATGAGGCCATTTAAATTCTTCGTGACTCAAAAAGACAATAAGCCAATTACAACGAAAACTGCTAAAAAGGATTTTTTTTATAATATTCTGTCATATTATTACTTAAATATTCGTATAGTCTTCACAAATTTACTACGAGGTATTTTTTTAAGTAATAAACTAAAGAAAAAGCAATTAGCTATTTACCTTTTACTTTATTGAGTACAGTAATAAATTATACTGAAGAAATATTTCACAAAGGAAAAGAAGATGATAAGAAAGCATAAAAAAATACCCGAATTAACATTGATGGTATTTACGACAGTGAGCAGGTGTTGTGTTTCTGATGTATGTATATGCTATCAATAATTTAAATAAATATTTCAATAACTGCCTTTTTGCTTAACACGTTAATCATTACCAAAAAATAAATGAAATAAAACAGCCTAGGTTGTATCATTTTGAATATGTACATGATTTTATGATTATGGCGTTTACCATGCTTTATACAGGGATATACAAATTATTCCCGGCTCAAATTTTTTTTAATAAATCACAGAAATGCATTAGTCGGTTTAATAATAAATTCCTAAAGTACCAAAATAGTTTCATTTTTAAATCCGTTTTAAAATAGTTTGCAATCTTTTTCATAATCATATTTTAAACACAAAAATGTGGGTCTAATAAATGTGGTTAATTTATATTAAATAAATGCTTTCAGCTGTTTTTAAAACTATGCTTAACATCACGATTTTATTAGAAATTCTATATTCTTATCATGTTAGTTGCTATTTGGTACAGAATCTTTCTGGATTAAGGTTAAGTCAAAGATTTCAGGGGTAAACTTAACAAAACTTGGCAGCTGACTTGTATTACGGTCTTTAAGCACGCTTAAAACTTTCTAGACCTCTAACGTAAAACATATATTTTTATATTACTTTAATATGTAAACTCGCTTGTCTATTTTCTCATTTAAGATAATAAATATTTATATGGAGTAGTAAATTATCCATACATTTACTCAGTAGTTTAATTTTCAGCACGTAACTTTTGGTAAAGTAACATTTAATTCTTGATGAACATCCATCCAACAAATTAAATGTTTACTTTTGACGCAGTTGCGATTCTATGTAGGGGCAAACATTTGTACGAACTACAAATAATTGTTCCAAATCTGGGCGTTTGTCAGGATAACCTTAAAACACAGATATTTTTATATCTTAAAATAGGGGCAATATTTTTTTAACATGAAATAATTTATAATGTTGAGAGAGCAATATATTGTTCGATTGCTTGTCTAATAATTGAGTAAAGCACATTTGATTTAGTAATAAACGGAAAGCAAAAATCACGGAATGGACTTAACAATGAAAATGATTCCTACCCAAGTTATATTTATATGTATTTCTTTAACACAGGCACCTCGCCAAAAACCACAGGTAGTGCAAAATATGTTTGAACTGTCACCCACAAGCCTGTTATTCTCTATTGTATTTATTCAGTTACAAATTTCTATGAGCTTTAATAATGAAAGTTTAACCAACGCTTTGACCTGAAACTATACATTTTCACTTTCCGACATAGTTCTCCATTTGACAAAGTTTGATTAAATAATTTGAGATTTTTATAAATCATTATTCAATAGGCACTAATAATTATAACACAACAAGGAGTATAACTGCAATAGAAAATAGTAAGGAAATAGAAATTTCAGCAAAGGAAAATTTTATAATTATAATCAGAAAATTATAATATTTAATTTTATAACCAAATGGCCTAATAGCACTGGGCAAAAATAGTTGGCTATCACAGCCACGTGCTTAGGCCACGTGTAAGATACGAATTATTAAAACTAATCAAACAAGGAAAAGTGACTGGAAAAAGAGCTGCTATTCGAAAGAAAGTCGTGCCTGCATATTATTCGCGAACGGACTATGATGACACAGTGTCTGAAAGAAGAATGTAGAGCTGACTGCTAAACCTTCATTAGTTGGAGAAGCACAGAAAGAAGAAGATATGGACTAAAAATTATAACTACCAAATTACTTTCACAGACTTATTACGCTGTACAAATTCTAGAGAAGGACTGAAAAGAAACTGTGCGAAAGGAATTCATAAAATAATCCAAATCACTATATTATGACAATTTATGTATGACAACCGTTGTGTTGCTAACTTCGAGTTAATATCCAAGAGTCAGATGCAATTTATTCTTGCCCTCGATCATTTAATGCTCAGTAAAGTTTTACAAGTATCTTTATTCAAGTAAGTGTATAACCTATTCTCCTCTCTTATGACTTCACTATAAAATATTGCTAAATAAAATATTGGCATTAAAGACTACATAATATTGATATCCTTACTAACATTATAAGTCAACAAGTATGTTTGTTTCTTTGCTTTTCTTTCACGTGTTCGAAATCAGTACCTATAATTTTTGCATACCTGTTATGTATTTTTAAAAAGAATGATGTTACTCGTAGAAAAAATACAAGAAATCTGAAATATATTTTGCTTTTTTGATTGCGCCAACTATAAAACATTTGTTGAATCACAGTAATCTATACGCTAACGTTATAAAAACTAAATGTATTAACTTTCGAAATTATAACACTAAAAATGTTGATTATGAAGGAGTTCGTTACGGACAATCAATCGACGAATGTGTCGAGTATAAATTTTCGGGTTTGATGATAGACAAGCACTCAAACTGGACACATCACATTCGTCAAGTATGCACAAAACTTCATTATCATTATAATTATCATTATCATTATCACTGTCAATGTTGCTGTCACTGTCACTGTCACTCGCTGTCACTGTCATTGTCACTGTCATTTTCACTGTCATTGTCACTGTCGCTCACTGTCACTACCACTACCACTACCATTATAATTATCATTATCATTATCATTATCATCATCATTATAATTATCATTATCATCTTCATTATCATTTCTATTACCGTTACAATTACCATTTTGTAATCATTATCATTATCACTACCATTATCATTATCACTATCATTAAAACTATCATTTTCATTATAATTATCATTATCATAATCATTACCATCATCATCATTATCATTATCATCAGCATTATCATCATCATCATCATCATCTTCTCCACCATCATCATTATCATCATCTTCAGCATTATCATAATTCTCTTCATCGTCATCATCAGCATTATCACAATCATCATCATCATCATCGCCACCATCATCAGTACCATTATTATAATCATCATCGTCGGCATTATCATAATCATCATCATCTTAACCACCATCTTCAGTACCATTATCATCATCATTTTCACCATTATCATAATTATCATGATCATCTTAACCACCATCATCAGTACTATTATAATCATGATCATCTTAACCACCGTCATCAGTACTATTATAATCATCATCATCATAATCATCATCAGCATTATCATAATTATCATCATCATCTCAACCACCATCATCAGTACCATTATCATCATCATCATCATCATCAGCATTATCATAATTATCATCATCATCTTAACCACCATCTAATCATCATCATTATCACCATAATCAGTACCGTTATTGTCATCATAATCATCGTTATCAGCATAATCATAATTATTATCACCATTCTATTCAATCCCTATCGATCTACCGATGGCCAAAGGCCTCCTAAATGCTGACTTGTTGGTGTAGTGGTTAGTGCTCCTGACAGCAAAGCCGAAGATCGTGGGTTCGATTCCCACTCGGTACAAAATATTTCTGCGATGAACATAGATATTTATTCTGTGTCTGGCCGTTAACTATCTATAAGTATGCATTTAAAATATATATCTGTTTATCAGTTGTCTGGTTAACATAGTAAAGGCTCTGTCTTAGGAATAGATGACCGTGTGTGAAT
>DWHR010000078.1:0-12617 GCA_018248075.1 Eurytides protesilaus protesilaus
GTATGTAGGATAGCTAATCTATTGTATTATTAAATATTGTAACAGTATTTTAAAAGAGCAACTGTTGAGTTTCTTGCTGGTTCTTCTCAACAGAACTGTATTACGAGCCGGTGGTAGCTTCCTCACGAACTAACATGTAAAAATGACGATACGAAAGTGCTTGTATAGGCCTATTCGAATAAAGATATTTTGATTTGATTTGATTTGATTTATTGAGATTATGACTCCGATAATGTCTTGACACATATAATTTATCACGTAAAATTGTCATCTTGGAAGTAGTGTTAGAAATAACTTAATTTTTTTAATAACACATGTTATTAATTAACAACGTTCAAGTTGTATGAATAAGTAAGAAATTTGTTCAGGTATCATTTGTTGCGAGGTGTATACAGCATATTTAACAATAAAATTTGCCTATGTTATCTTTTATGGGAAGTGAGGTATACTGAAGAGCCCATGACAATAGCGTACCGTATAGTGTTTTGAATATCAAAAAGTTAAAGTTAAAGTTCTACGTTGTCGTCGTCACCCAGAGATGCGTGATGGTAAATTTCTATGTACAATGATTATGTCTAGAGTATAAAAACTGAGTGACTGTGGTACTCCAAAATTCGCATAATGGTAAGCTTTTGGAATCATTACGAGTAAGAAGGAAAATCAAACTGGTGTTGTTTATATTTCGACGTTTCAAATATTAATATGGTTTGCGAATGGAAAATATTGCTTAAAGATTAAAAGATTATCCGAAAAGATGATATCAATTTTTACCTTTTTTAAAAATAATGATTAAATTAATTAAATTTAAATTAGCGCCATCTATCATAAAAGATTGAAAAACTTATTGAAATTATCAAACTTATGTCATTGTAGTTTGAGTAAGCTGTTATAGAGGGCACTTGTATATTAATGTTTTATATTTTTTATTTAACATATGATGCTTGTAAAATAAGTAACAGATTAAAATGTAACAGGAAAACATTAAAGTAAACCCTACTATCATCCCGTCATAGCAGAAGGTGATCCTCGACATATTGTCCGCTTACCACTGCATTGGTAGTTCTATCAACGCCAAGCAGTTTTCATTACTGTTCCAGTTTGCATTACGGGGTATAGATATAGACCATTTTAAATCTCTAGGTGACGAGCATAGCACAGAGCCAGTTATGAACTGATGTTGCAAATACCACGAGGAACTGTGTTGTTTAGGGTGAGCGTGTCGCTTGCTTACGTAAAAAAAGATTGAAGTGTATGCGCACACGCAAGTGCACTCACCCTTCCTATACTTTAATAGTCGATAAAAGATCGGGAGCAGAGGCGGTGATTTGATGTCACCATCTCTGCACATGATGGGAAAGATAGAGGGGAAAAGGTACATTGGAAGGAGAATGAAGTCGTGGCTCCGAAACATAAGAGAGTGGATCGGTATCGCAAGGGTCGAAGATTTGCTTCATCTGGCTAGAGATCGGAAGGCATATGAGAAGCGGAGTGATAACGTTCAGTAGTGGAGACGCACCTAAAGAAGAAGAAGAAGAAGAAGAAGATCTCTGCACAGCCATTGCACGAGCGCGGTAAGACATAAGTAGTGGTGAAATTGTTGTTGGACACCGTGTTGTGGGTTCGATTTCCGCACGGGATAAAGGTTTGTATAATCCACCAATGGTAGGACTCGTTTACAAAATGTGCCTATCGTGGTGACACTGCCAGTTATTCTACCGTCAAGCAGTAATTTATAACGTGCTTTTCAAGACATTATATCTTTATACCCAGAAATTACACCGTCGACATTGCCCTGATAACGGGAACACAATGTGTAATTAATTATCATAAGTAGTGGTATCACTGCATTGCCAGATATTCTGCCGCCAAGCAGTAGTGTGCAAATACTACAGTGTTCCGGTTTGAAGGGTAATAATGCCAGCGAAATTACAGGGCAAATAGATTGACCGACTTATATTTCTGGGTCACGAGCGCAGCACAGGGCTAAACACACATGGTACTGTGTTGTTATGGGCATGTGTGACGCTTACCATCAGGCGCACGACTTGCTCGACTCGTTACTTTATCTAGTACAAAAAAAAGTAAAATCTTTTCCACCTTTGATCAAAATATGCTCACGGAATAGCATATAAGTTATATAATAGGATTTGGCATGGATTTGTTATCGGTTGGTGGTGATTGTGGTGGTTAAGTCGGTATTTTCACGCGTAGTTTTAAGTTAAATACTTTTTTATTGGATAAAATGAAAGGACGATTAAGCCGTGCGCTTGAGGGTAAGCAAGACGGCTGCCTATTGCACAAGGCCACATGAATTTTGCATGGCCCTGCGCTGTGTTCGTCATCAAAAGATTTAAGATGTAAAATCTCTATGCATAATAATCAAAACCGCCATATAACCATCCCTGTATTGCGGTTTGAAGGGCAATGTTTCCAGCGAAATTACAGATCCAAGAGATAATCTAATATCTCTGAGTGACGAGCGCAGCATAGAGCCATGCACAATCTGTGTGGTACTGTGTAAAAATATCTAAACTTAAAAAGTCTGTCTGTTTAGACATTAGTTTAAGTATGATAAAAGTCTAAAATTTATATATATTTATCACAATTTTTAGTGTGAAAACATTTTATTTCTACTAATAATTTTTTGCCGCTTGATATTTGATATTAATCCCTTATCAAGTCAAATAATTTTCATTTGACATGAAAGATATATGAATCGTAATTGCTCAATATTTTTTATTAAGGTCCAAAGTACAATGGTCATATAATTTTTAAAGCTTGTTATAAAACTGGCTGATTATAAAGAGTTACTTAAAAAGATGAGATATATATATATATGATGTACGTATGTTCGTATTTAAAAATTTTCACACATTCACAAAAGCACATGAAATATTTACCATAAAAACAGACTCCATAAACCTCCATCAAGTCTATTTACGATGGCCCTTACCATATGGTTGTAAAAATATTTTATAAATTACCAATCGCTATTAAAGATGAAAAAACTATAACTTGTTTCAATCAAAAGCTTAAAAAATACTTAATTTATAACTATTTCTATTTAGTCCAACAATACTTTAATTTCAATATAAAAACTAATTATTAAATGATATTGTAGTAAATTTAAATATCAATAATACGATACAATTACAAAAGAAATATATAAGAAATAATAATAATGACAAAAAAAGAAGAATAAATAGAACATTACCTATTCCTTATTACTACTTTAACTGTGATTGCTATGTTTGTAATATTACCTTTTTTTTGTAATATTATTTAATTTTTTTAACATTCTTTCATTTTTAACTAATTTTAAAATGTATTTAACCCTACATAAGTGAATTTACACTGCTCGAAAAGAGTAATTAAGTTGTAAGTTCCCCATAATATATAAGATCTTTTGTACACTTAATTGGCTAATAAACATTTGAATTTGAATACGTGCAAGTTGAGTAGCACACGGACAATTTCAAACGGTCTTTGGCTTTTCTGCTGAAGGAGAACCGTTCAGGACATATTTATATTTCTTTATGGAAAAGGACGTGAACGGGCAACACTCGGGTAAAAGCTAAACATATAAGATTATATGTAATTTCCAGTAATTTTCAATGACACATAGCCTTTTTTACTAATTTTTTTATGCAGTAAGAGGCAAACGAGCAAGCGGTTAACCTGATTGTAAGTGAACACCGCTGCCCATGGACATTCGCAACCTCTAGGAACGGAAATGCGTTGCCGGCCTTTAAAGTGGGAATAGGCTCTCTTCTTGAAGGCCCCTAAGTCGTATCGGTCCGGAAATCCTGCTGGCGACAACTTGTTCCAAAAGTTTGTTGTGCGAGGTAGAAAAGCAGGAGTAAGATGCGCACGGTGGTGGACTGTCAGCCATCAAGATGGAAGCGATGGTATCTGGTGGTTTGTCGGTTTGTGTTGTTGAATCCCAATTAAATGAACCTAAGAAAGAGGAAGAACACAAATGCCTCATTAGGGTATTGTTAGAATTATTTATGGTTAGAAGAAAACTTTTTATAAAAATAACTTTTTAGTAGCACTATGCTTATCAGGTCTTTCTCTCTCTTTGCATCAGTTTCCTCAGTGTTAAGGGGCGTGACCACCTCGAGTAAACAGTTTGTAGTTGGTTGATCGTGGCCAGTTCCTTTGGTCTTCAGCTAAACAGCCAAAGCATAGTGGAATATGTTGCCCAGTGTCGAGCGGATCTGATCAGACCAGCGAGTTGGGTTTTTGCCCCGACGCCTTGCCTATTAGGTAAGGACTTCATAATAGAGTTAGTTTTTTTTTGGATATCGTTTTTTTAATTTTTTGTAGAAGTACAGAAAATAATTTCTTGTAAAGCATTCGAATACATAAACGAAGTGCCGACAACATCCTTATTGTGAACCTAGTTTTAGCAGTTATGTTTCCTAGATAATTTCATTAATTCGAGTGATGAGTCATTTGATAAACTATAATCCATTGCTGTATATATACCATCGACGTGTTCGATTGTACAGTATTAATTAGAATGGCGCGTATACTAGTACTTTTTCTTCTGGCAGGTGATTTATTTCATATTTATAGTTATCTAAGGGTCAAAATTTCTTGGCTAGATGTAGTGCTTTAAATAATATTAAATGATAATAAAAAATTTTCATTATTATACATATGCGAATGATTATTGTTAATTATAGTTATTATGTCAGTCCTTTATTTTGTTGTCGTTGGATAATATTTCTATTATATCTGTTTTAAGTGGTAGGACTCTTTTGGAGAATAGGGGCATTACCAGTCATTCAATCACCGAACAGTAGTGTGTAAGAACTGCTGTGTTCTTGTTTGAAGGGTAATGATGCAAGCGCAGTTTCTGGGCATAATGATAAAACATCCTAAATCTCTGGGTGACGAGCGCGGCACAGAGCCAAGTAAGTGTGGCATAGTGTTCTAATGGGCAGACGTGTCGCTTACGCATGCTGGCGTCACATTATTTAATAAAACAAATATTTTACCGTACATATGTTAGGTTACTTGTAATAAATGCTTTTTTATATTTAAGTGTTCAATTTTTATCATTGCATGCTGAGCTACTTTAGATGAAAATGTTAAAACAAAACTGTGATTATGTATTGCAGGCTTCGCCTCAGCGGGGTCTGTGAACCGAGTCATTGGTGGTACCGAGGCTTTGATCGAAGAGTACCCCTCATTGGTTCAGGTCGAGTTCAAAGTAGGTGTGGTGTGGGGCCAGGCATGCGCTGGGTCCATATTGACTTCAGTACACATTCTTTCTGCCGCGAGCTGTTTCAGTGGAATGTAAGTTGAATAGTTTCTTTTTAGTATTTTTTTTTAGTCTCGTAGTCATTACTACGAGAATAAGTGACGAGCACGTCGTGCGCCTGATAGTTAGCGTCACGCCTGCCCATAACAACACTTTTCTTAAAAGTGGCAGACTAAACTAAATAAAACCTTGGATTCAGCTTGGTAACAAAAGGTTTATGAGGTTTACAAAGGGTATAAAAGCCCCGAACCGCCGTAACAATCTCTTACTTCGAAGCGACAACTTTACCATCAGATGTGGTCAACTTAATCATGTGTTGTTGCTGCTAACTTAAGACTTGTGTTCTATTTATGACTTCTTTTAAAGAGCGTGTATTGGAGCTTCGGAAGACGTGTTAAGCCCATTTAGAATTCTTTCCAATAAGATTTGAGTCATATAATTTAAAAGAAAAACGGGTTAATGTTGCACCTCCTAATTTATTTTATTTTATTATATTGGATAAACTTGTATCTGGCGTTAACAGAAACTGAGTACTGAGCTGTACTTTTTGTAAGTGGTAGAACTCTTGCAGAGTCCGACTGTGTAGTACCACTGCATTGCCAGATATTCTGCCACTAAGCAGTAGTGTGTAAGCACTATTGTGTTCCGGATTGAAGGGAAAGGCAAAGAGATAGACCATTTAATATCTCTGCGTGATGAGCGCAGCACAGAGTCAAGCACGCTCAGCGTGGTAATGTGTTGTTATGGGCAGGCGTGATGCTTACCACCAGGCGCAAGACTTGCACGTCTCGTCACTTTATCTCGTTAAAAAATCACTCTGAACCCATCAAACTTCATTGAGGAGTGAGCAGGGCAACGGTATATCCCCAAATTGTTTACGAATGCTATGGAGGATATGTTTAAGATGCTACATTAAAAGGGTTGGATTATGTCCAACCCTCTTAGTGCCATAGTTATATTAATGAACCAGTACCTCTTACAATTAAGAAGTGCTGACGATATCGTCAATGCTGAAATCTTGAAAAACTTCTAGAACTTACCGAAACTACGCTCACATCACGTTCTGAATTAAGGACAAACCAAGTTAGCACAAACCAAGATTGTGTTTAAGGGACCGATTGCTCCAAATGGAATTCCCCTCAAGTTGTGTCAGTAGTATATTGCGCTGGGTAAATTTTGGATTTAGACAAAAACAACTTCGAGAAAGAAGCTTGCACAAGACCACAGTATGGGAAACGTATAAGAGACTTTTTCAAGCATCATCATCCATAACGAGAAGTGTAAAGTTAAAAGATTTCACTCTGTGCTTCATACTTTTTATATCATACGATGATGAGACGTGGACGCTCACAGTCACACTGAATCCGAAATGAGGAGGTTAGCAAGTTTAAGCGACAGTGGTCTGGTCGCATCTGTTGCAAAATAGACGACCATTATGGGGTAGACGTGTTTTAGATTTATGACTACTCTTCGGCGAACGCAGAGTAGGAAGCCTTTCTGCTAGGTTAAGTGAAGATTTTTATAGCAGAACAGCCCGTACAGTACCGATCAGTTTTCTTAAGTAGCTAAGTAGTTTACCACCTTGTTTGGTTCGTCTATAGATTTGTTACCCAGAGATATAAAAAATACTCTGCACTCTATATAGTATAGATAACTAGATAGATATCAGAATCTATGTAGTCCTTACATTGATCGTTTTACTTTTTAAGAATAATTTGATTGTTTGACAATTTCAGTTACTTCTCCCCGATCAACCGCCGTATCAGAGCTGGGGCGACCTACCGCAACACCGGTGGAATCGTCAGAAATGTTGCCATCGTCATCAACAACCCATCCTACAACCCCAGCACTTATGACAGTGATATCAGCGTTGTTCGGTTGGAGACAGCTTTAGTATATTCCAATTCGATACAGCAAGGTGCTATTATCGCGCAAAGCGTGATTCTACCACAGGGTTTGCCGGTTGTCAGCGCTGGATGGGGTATTACGTCCGTAAGTTTCTTAAGTAAGTCTTTAAAGTGGTAGGACTCTTTAGTGTCCGATTGTGGAGGTACCACTGTACTGCAAGTTATTCAACCGCCAAACAGTAGTACATAAGCGTTGCTGGGTTCTGGCTTGAAGGACAGTTATGACAGCGTAATTGCGTGGGCATAGAGATGTTCATCTTAAATCTGTAGGTGACAAGCGTTGAGTGGCACTCCGTTTTTATGGGCAAGCGTGACGCTTCGTACGGAAAATTTCAGTTGCACGATTTTCCTTTTTTCATCTCGTGACTTTATCTCATAAAAATAAATATATTAAGTCCGTGTTTATGCACGCCATTGTATTTAACACTGTGTAAAACTTGTAACAAATACAACGCTATTTAGATATTTTTAGTTATAAAAACGAAATTATCTGTGGAATAGCTTAAATAGCAAAAACATTAGATTTGAAATATTTGCAGTAAAATAATAAATCTTTAATAATTATTATCAGTCCATCGTATTACATTACTTTAGGACGTCGAATTCAAACTAAATGAGACATTTCTAACGAATCTCGGTCTAACAAACCGTGTTGGTCGAGCTACGTAGTGAAGCCTTTTTATAAATTGGTAATGCACTTACTCGTACATATGATACGGTTGTCGTAATTGCTGATCTATTGGCCGTGGCATCGGGACCCCTGGTTCGATTTCCACCCAGGGAAATTACTAATATGACTAGTAATTATCATGGAAATAGGCCTTGGTCCACTTACATTTTTCGGTAAAACGTTCTTAAAACACAGTATTCTGTTATCTTACCGTGGGGGCATGGACAAAAAATATTAAATAATTCAAGTTAATTAAAAAAAAACTTATCTTATATAAATTCTACGTATCATCGCCACATATTCGTGATGCAATCATCTATTACGAAAATCGTTCCGTGATAAATGATTGCATCACACATATGTGGCGGTTTTGTATTTATTTAACGGAATAAAGTGACGAGACGAGCAAATCGTAAGATGATGGTAAGCGTCACGTCTAATCATAACAACATAGTACCACACAAAACGTGCTGGGCTCTCTGCTACATTCGTCACCGTCTCTTTGCCCTATAATTTCTCTCGCATCATTGCCCTTCAAACTGGAGCACAGTAGTGTTTACACACTACTGTTTGGAGGCAGAATAACTGGCAATGCATTGGTACCACTCCAGATGGACTAAGCAAAAGAATCCCACAGCCTTTGAAAATTTAAATTGAATCTGATGCTTATGTTATTTCTTAAAGTTTAAATTTATTAACTTAAATTCCATTTCCTCCCTTATTTGCTGATCAAATGAATTCGCTATAGCTTATCTAGGCTGTTCTTAACCATAATGATAACTGTGCCGATTTCTTTCAGGTCGAAGGTTACGCTTCGAATGCTTTACTGGATGCCAACCTTCTGAGTATCGACAGTGATGTTTGCGGTGAAAGATACAGTCCCAATGGCATCACCAACACAATGATCTGCGCGTTTAGCGCCAGCGGTGATCAAAGGACCTGCAGTGGTGACGAGGGCGGGCCGCTTTACTACAGTGGCGTCATCTTTGGGGTCGCATCTAGGTCCAGGAACTGCACAATTGCAAATCTACCCTCGGTTTACACAAATGTGGCGCAATTTAGCGATTGGATCGTACGAACGGCCGTCTGATTTGAAAATCTTAACTGTTTTATGTTGATTGCTAACAATCTAATTAAGGTATATAATTACAAATATTAAACTGAGGAAGAAAGTGGTACTATTCTGTTATTCTGACGCTAAGCAGTAATGTGTAAGTACTAATGTGTTTCAGTAAATGGCATTGCTGCTAGCGTATTTACTTGGCATAGAGATGTATTATCTTCATTAATAGATATATATCAGATTTATAAAATATAAAAATTCAAAATAAATATAATAAAAAAATTACTTTGTCATATATTCTTACTATATAGGAATTTTGTATAAGATATACAGCAAAGTGTATTTATTAGCAAAGCCTTAAAAAGATTGCTCATACATGTTTTCTTGAAACTCGTTAAAAATATTAAAATTAGTAAGGGAAGAAAATTAAAAAATATGTTTGGTTGAGTAACTATTTACAAAAATTAACAATCTATAAATATTTAACTGCTGGGCGTAGGCCTCCTCTGTACACAAAATATAACGACACCCACCGCCAGGCGGTCTGAATGAGAATTGGCGGACTTTACAAATCTAAGAAAGATTTTTTGTTCCTTAAATGTGGAGATTTCCTTACGATTATTACCTTCACCTTTAAAGAAATAGTAAATCATCACTTAAATTGTTCTTCACAAATTTTTAAGAGTGGTAGGACTCTTGGAGAGTGCGACTGGGGCGGTACCACTGCATTGCCAGATATTCTGCCGCCAAGCAGTTGCATGTAAGCACTACTGTGTTCAAGTTTGAAGGGCAATGATTCCAGTGTCATTACAGGGCAAGTTGACCCTCTTATATCTCTGGATGGCAAGCGCAGTACAGAGCCAAGCAGACATTCTGTGTGGCAGTTACTGTGTTGTTATAGGCAGGTTTGACGCTTACTATCAGGCGCACGACTTGCTTGTCTCCTCACTTTATTTTGTAGAAAAAAATAATTACTTCAATGACACTAGTATCGGAATTTCAACCGAGGTGGTTCGAGTGAAGTAAATTAATGTCAAGGGTCCAGATAAAGAGAGCTAAACAACCACGGCTCGTTAGTTAAAAAAAATCAAATCTCTTAATCTTAAGAAGTAGATATTAGGTAAATAGTAGTTGATGCTTCTCTGAATTAATTGAAGACGAGTGTTATTGGGGACTCTCATAGATTTAAAACCGACCAGTGTCGCTAACTGCTTAATGTTCTGCAATTCGAGAGCTTGGAATTTATGCGCAGAAAGTCTCGCTCTCTCCATGGTCAGATTAGCTCAGTCTTCAATCTTTGTTTTCGACAATAATTTTGTACGAACATCTTTGCCTGCTCATTCTTAATGCATGCGAAAAGGAAATGGAAAAAAGGAATAACTTTCTAAATGGGTTTCCTATAACTTTGCAGAGTCCGTCTAAGGTCGATTGATGAAGCGTAATCGCTGCTATGTTCCAGTTTCAAGAGCTGTGATGCCAGTGTAATTACTGGGCATAGAGAGCATCTTGAATTTCTACGTGACGAGCGTAAATCAGGGCCTAACAGTTTCTGAGTGGCTGTGTGTTGGTATGGGCGAGCGTGTCAATTAAAAAAGCGATCAGACATGCGACTTGCTCGTCTCGTAAATTTATCTGATAAAAAAACGTTAATAATCTCATATTCAGGTCACCAAGACCTAAAATTACTTTTATACATTTAGAAGGTTTAAAACCCCCGACTTATTTTACATCAGGTAAGGTGATGTGAGTCAAGCATCACAAGCCAAGGTTTTGTAAATGGTAGGATTATTTTGCAGAATTCACACAGAACATCATGGTATTCTACCACCAAGCTGTGATATTTAAGTCTACTGTGTCGCAGTTTAAAGAACAATGTTAACTGCGTAATGACTAAGAGTAGAGGTAGATCATCTTATGTTTTTGGGTGATGAGCGCAGAGTGCAGAGCCAATCACTTTGAGCTCATGTAGTTTTAAGTGCTGTATGGCACTGTGATTTGTTTACCATAGTATGTGTTGTTAACCATCAGGTGATCTTCATTTCATTTTATACCTTGCAAAATAATCCCGTATTTAAATAAAAGGTAAAATGACCTTATGCCATCCTATCAGTAAAAACGTAACAACTTTAATTCATTTTGTAATAATAATAATAATAATAAGCTGAATAAAACATTTATTACTTTGTATCCAATAATAAGAGTAAGGTAAACAAATAGTAAGAAACGACCCAAGAAAATTCTGCTACAAAACTCTTGGACTCTTGAACTTTCTTTATTGTTTTTAAGATATACAGGTTTCCTTGCGATATTAACCTTCGTCGTTTAGCACGTAGTGAATTACACTTCATGATTAAAATATTCATTGCTGCAGGCTGAGGGATTTTAACCATTCATCCATCTATTTTAACCGTCGTAGCTCAGTGTCCGAGCGCTCGCTTTTACTTCAATATACTCTAGCAGTAGCAAATCAATATCAATGTGCAATATCAGCACCAATGAATTTGTAAATTCTAATTGACAATTTTACGTGCTGATTTGTCACATGCTTAACTTATTATTCATCAGGAAAACATCGCGAGGAAATCTGCATTTTTAAGAAACAATAAATATAAATTCTTAGATATGTGAAGTCTGCCAACCTGCATTGGGTGTAGCGTAGAAGACTATGCCCTTTATAATACAGAGGAGGCCTGCGCCTGGCAGAGGGACGTATATAGGCTATTACTTCCTTACTTTTATCCATTTATTTTAGCACACATTTTTATTAGTGTAATTCGTGTAATAGAGTTTATAATTTCTTTTTAACAGCAAGATCGTAAGTAAATAGTTTATATACATAGTTGTTAAGTGGTAGGACTCTTGCAGAGCCCGATTGGGGTGGTACAACTGTATTGCTAGATAATGTGCGGCCAAGCAGTGGTGTGTAAGCACTACTGTATCCCGGTTTGAAGGGCGATAATGCCAGCGAAATTACAGGGCAAAGAAATAGAACATCTAATATCTCTGGGTGACGAGCGCAGCATAGAAACGAGCACGCTGTGTATGGTAATGTATTATAATGGGCAGGCGCGACGCTTACCATCAGGCGTACGACTTGCTCGCCTTGTCACTTTATCCCTTAAAAAAACATAGTGCTGCCACGGGGGACTCATTCAGTTTTTAACTTTTTTGCTTTTATTTTAAAATGTGATTCTTTCACTCCCCTTCGTGTTTTAAGTCCCTCTCGCCTACCTCGCATATCAGGGATTTTATTTACGTAGAGAGAGGTATTAAAAACTTTGTTGAATCTAGACGTGAATAAAGATGTATCCTGCAGCATCAGTAGTGATATAATTGCTTTGCTTGTGTTGTTATCTATATTGTTTGACCTCTTATGTTGGACTGGAATAGTGTCAAAGTTCTAGAAGTATGTGTGTTTCTTCTGCCAAGAAAACTAAATGTGTTGAATTTACTTTGCCTAATGTAAGAAGTGATAATTATAGCTTGCTTCTCAATTCCGAAGCAGTAGAACTTACGGATTCAACTGTTTTCTTAGGCATAACTTTAGATAAAAAACTCCTGAAAACTCAGCAGTGCCATCTTTGCAGTGAGAAAAGTAAGACAGTTAACAGATATTAATACAGCTCGGCTCGTATATTTTAGTTATTTTCATAGTGTTCTGTCTTACGGTATTCTATTGTGGGGTAGTGCTGCCGAGATAAACTC
>DWHR010000079.1:0-12592 GCA_018248075.1 Eurytides protesilaus protesilaus
AGTAGTGCTAACACACTACTGCTTGGCGGTAGAATAACTGGCAATGCAGTGGTACCTCCCCAGTCGGACTCTGCAAGAGTCCTACCACTTAGACTGTTAACTTAACTCTTTATGGGTCTTTACTTTGTAACGTAGTATATACCTTCTAAGTACCGGTACCACTGCATTGCCAGATATTCTGCCGCCAAGCAGTAGTATGTAAGCACCGCTGTGTTCCGGTTTGAAGGGCAATGATGCCGGTGAAATTACAGGGTAAAAAGATGAACCATTTAATTTCTCTGGGTGACGAGCGTATCGCAGAGCCAAGCACGCTCTGCGTGGTAATGTGTTGTTATGGGCAGGTGTGACGCTTACCATCAGGCGCATAACTTGCTCGTCTCGTTAATTTGTACCGTAAAAATTATATTGGAGGGATGGTGTCAACGAAAATGTTTGCAATTAATAAATAAATTATCTGAAATAAAATACTTTTCAAATGTGCTTTGATGATATTAATAAAGTCGGTCAAAGCATTAACATTTTTCCAAAGAAAGGGTAGTTGATGCAACTTATCGCAATCTTTAAAACTGAAAGTTGCAAAGTCTTTTTTTAATCTCCAATGTTTTTGCTGTCCATAAAAACGTTATAAACAGAGCATAATTTATGTGGCAAAAATGTAAAAATAATATATTCATTGAATGAAAAATCGGTTCGAAAAGCGCATGAACAGAGAATCCTATAAAACAAACAACAAGTAAACATTCGCTAAACATCTTAACTCAGGAATCTAACTTTAGAGTTTCGTTTACAATGCGAATTCATTTGTTCTTTTACTGGAAAAACCAAGTCTTTGAAAAAGGGATGTCACAATGTATTCATAAGACTACACATTCAACACAGAAAAAAATAAAATTGATGTATGAACTCGTCTTCAACCTGGTTCTAAAAGCAAACAAAATTTAGCAACTTATATCTAACAGAACAATAGATCTTTTGTTCGCTTCATTAAATATAAGTTTACAAAGTTATAAAATAAACAAGTTCCTTTATGGAATCAAATGAATTTAGTACCTACTTACCTTTTAGCTTTTATATTTAATCTATCTAAGCTGAATACGGATATTCTGTTAAATTATTAATTGGGTCGGTTTGAGTTCGGAACGATTAGTGATTGCTAGTTAAAACTATTTCCCGCCTGATTTTAGCTCTACTATCATGGCGACAGTTCTGTATGTCGAGTCAGAAACAAAATACTTATTAATAATAGTCCCTCCATTTTAAGAGAAGTCGTCTTTTATGTGTTATGTTTTAATTTATTTTAGGATACTACGCTTAATTAAAACGACAAGCCTGCCCATAACATCACAGTGCCATCCAGAAATGCATGGCCCTGTGCTACGCTCGTCAAGTAAAATATTATGTCTCTATATTCAGTTATTACGCTGGCATTACAGTTTGGCTGTAGAATAATTTATAATGCGATGGTACCATCCCAGTCGAACTGCGCAAAAGAATCCTACCACTTGCAAAGTTAAACGTTGCTGTACGTAAAAAAAACTAATGTGTGTGTGTTTTTTTTAAGAAATAAACAGACACTGCGATATATTGTGCGGTTTAAACTGCATGACGTCAATGCTTGTAACAATTTTCACAAAGATTTTCTATCTGTACGCCCAGTAATTACGCTTGCAAAATTGCTCTTCAAACCGAAACACAGTGCTTATACATTACTGGCCCGCAGTTAAATAACTGATAATTACTTCTTCAGGCACCCGCCGCAAATGAGTTCTTCCACTATCAAATATTATATTTTTAAGTTAGTTATCTGACCCCATACTAAGCACAGCCTGTACTATATATATTTCTTGACAGAAATATTTTGTCGTGGGTGGGAATCGAACCCATAACCTTCGGCTTTGCGGTCAGGAGCACTAAGCACTACACCAACAGGCTTGTGGCTAAGGCTAGTGGTCGAGTCTATATATCTCGCGCAGTTTGCTGATCTCTTGTAGATTGGTCGCTGTGACCTAAACTGGTCGGGAGAACATTATATAAAAAACATAATAGCAAGGTGGTTAGCGACAATACTGCCAATAATAACATAACGTGGTAGGACTCTTTTACAGATTCAGCCTGGGGTGATACTATAATTTCTTATAGTATATAATATTCTTATAGTATATATTTCTTATAGTATATAATAACTTCAATGCAGGGTGCGTTGAAGTTATTCTAGCGCCAAACAGTAAAATTTAAGTATCTGTTCTTCTTCCGGTTTAAAGAGCAATGTTACCAGTGTGTGTAATTACTGGGCAAAGATACACGTCATCTTGAATTTCTGGGTGATGAGCGCAATTCCAAGCACATTTTGTTTGGTACCGTGTTATTATAAGCAGGTGTGTCGCCTACTATCAGGCACCTGATCTGCATTTTTCGTTACTATATCTAATATTTTTTTTAAATGTCACAAATGACCTGCTTAGTCTTGCGCTACACTCATTACTCAATAATCTATGATTATATATCCCTGTTCCCATAACTACGCTGTAAACATTACCCTTCACACCGCAGTAGATTCAATAACAAACCTAAATTAAATAATTTTATCTTTAATTCTATCCTATTATATAAATTGGTTATAATATATCCTAATATATATAATAACCATTACTTGGCTTCCTCATTTCGTATAGAAATTGACAACGTAAGTACTCGCAAATGCAACACCAACCAGAAACTATCAGCAAACATATATTGAATCAGCCGGCTTCATTTGCGTTTATCAACCTAAGCTTGCTCTATTTGAAATCGACTTGTATTAATATTAACAGTTTAATGTAACTCCGCTACCAATCTCTGATGTGATTCGATTTAACAATATGATTTAAGTTAATTGCATACTAAGTACGCGTTGTATGGTACTGTGTAGTTATGGGCAGGCGTATTGCTTACTATCAGGCGCATGACCTGTCGTCTCATCACTTAAACCATAAACAAAATGACAGTTTCGTAACTAAACATGCATTAATTTATATTAGCGTATTTGTCGTACCGTGTCTAAATTTACTTATATAAATTTATGGTTCATGTTTATATTACATATACTAGTACATTTTTAGAATAGTTGAACAATAATAAAATAACAAGAAATTATGGATTTGGCACTAAACTTCCAAATATTCATTAGTGCTTGTAAATGTTTAAACTGAAAAAATCGACTCTGTCTTTATTTTATTACAGAAATTAAGTGCGACTCGAGTCATTTTTTGAAGCATAAATGGTCAAAACTTCATTAATATAAATGTATATATTTAAAAGTAATTACTTATGATTAGGCTATGGTAGTGGTTACAAAAATTAAGCCGATTAATAAAGACTAATTAATAAAGTGACAAGACGAGCAAGACGAGCGCCTGACGGCAAGCGACACGCCGGCCCAAAACAGTACAGTGAGACAGAAAACCTGTTTTGTTCTTCACAGTGCTCATTACTCAGATATTCAAGGAGTTATATCTTTATGCCTAGTGAATATACCGCCATCATTGCCCTTCAAACAAGTTCTCTGCCAGGCAAAAGTAGAGTCCAAAATAATAAGTATAAATTAAAAATATTTTCTACATATTAATCTTGCTTATCAAAAACCATTTTTGTAAAGTTAAATAGTAAAACCTTGAATAAAATTTCTCTCTGCAATTTGCATTCACTTGAGATCGCGCTTCTTGTTCGACTGATAATTTGAAACCTGTGTTATGTCGCAACACAATTCAACAACAAAGTTGCGTACAATAAATGATGAAAATATTCAAAATAAACCACACATGTTTTGAAAAAAATATATATATTTAGTCAATTCGAAATAAATTTATATTGTTAGTAAATATAATTGACTTCTATATTAAGTGCGTCTTTTTATTATTACGAGAATATATGAAGAGATGCAACTTAATGTTCGTAGCGCCGTTTTCTATAAGTAATAATATTGTTATAATAAACTTCTAAGAATATGTTAAAGTTTCTGTAATAATTGGGATAAAGGTGTAAATATTTAAAAATCAAACATACACACACTCAAGTTTTCAATTAAATAACAAACACATGTACACGCACACTCATATACATTTTATTTTGTCATTTGATTATCTTTTGTTTTGTTTTCTTCCATTAGTTATTATTTTTTTTTAATATTTAAGTTTCAATTAGACTCGCATTTTTTACAATCTCTACGATGTACTTCTTATAATGACACACGGTCATAACGGGGAGAAATCTCACCCCTAAACGCAGGTTAACTTAGTTTAGGAGTCAGGGTCCATTTAAAATGTTAACCTTTTATGTGACAAAAAAAATAATGTTAATAATCAAAAATAGGCGCAGGAAGTTTTTTAGTAGATCAACGAAGCTAAACTTCTGGTTTATTTTTTTTCCTTTATGTTGCTATTGCATAATACAAAATTTTCATCCGAAATTCGTTAATTTTCCAGAAATCAACCTATAACGCATCCCTTTAGAGATAAAACGACAACAGAACAACTATATGCTGTTTTTTATTTAATTGGTTTTCTTGAATAACGTAAATAATTACAAATATATTATAGAAAGGAGAAAATATAAAAAAGGTACAAAAATAAACATGCTAAAGAACGTTTCCATAAACTAAAATATGAGCCCGCAGCGACCACAAACGAACAAAGCGGCTACTTAATAGTTTCAAGGTGCAATTACTTAGCGCTGAGTCTTCGCGCCGTATCTATTAATATTGCAATTTAATTAACATCATGGAACAACGCTGTACTTCTTCCTACACAGTTCACCAACCTGAAATAGGTAATTTTCATCTTTTCTAGGAAATAAGGTGACGAGGCAAGCAAATCATGAGTCGATGGTAAACGCCACACCCGCTCATAACAACACAGTACCAAACGGAACTAAGCTATGCGCTGCGCTCATCACTTAGATATATGAGATCATTTATCTCGTTGCCAAGTAAAAACGTTGGTATCATTGCCTTTCAAACTGGAACACAGTAGAACTTAGATGCTTGGTGGCAGAATAATTGGCAATGCAGTGGTACCATATCATACAGACTCTGCCAAAGATCTACCTCTTACACTTATTTTGTTGACAAAATAGAGAAACTTTACACATTTCATATTTGTATCTAGTTTATATTCATTTATTAAAATTATTAATTTTGGCCTTTGGAATAGAAATACATATAAATTTGAACATATATATTTTTACAATAAATTATTATTCTGAGTTGTAGGACCACTATATTCTCATTACCGTTTGAAGGAAAGTGATGTCAGTGAAGTAACTTAGCATTGAGTTTTAATATCTTAAATATCAGGGTGATTAGCGCAGCCCATGGTCAAGCAGGTTTTGTGTTGCTGTGATCAAGCGGGTTGCTTACCGTCTGGAGAACGACAGGCATCAGCCTCTGATCTATATGACTAAGTGTAATTTCCACACTAAAAATGCGATTCAAAACAAAGTTTTGACATATTTGACTTAGCATTAAAATAAAAACCGCCACGCTGCTCCAATGCAGCTCCGCCAAACCGCACTGGGTTCATTTTCACTGATTTCAGTGAAAATGTTAGGTTTCATAACCTCATCAAACAGAAAGCAGCTGATGATGTTCAAACAGCTGAAAGTCTTAATTTTTAATCGCAAAGATTACTCAAGACCATATCACCTTTTAAATCAAAAACATAAATAAAAATCGAAACATTTCTTAAATAGCAAAAATTCCACATACTACAACTACAAAACCCGAATTTTGCTTTAGGGTCAAAAACAAATAGTCCTTATATGAGATATTAATTCAAACTCAATACGTATTTGACAGTAAATCTTCGGCGTACCACCAATAATCCTATTTGTAAATTGTCTACAAACGTACGATCAGTTATACCAAATCTGTGATATTAATTATTCAAAAGAAGTGAGTTCTGCCCGCTGTAAGCAACCTTTATTCGAATCGATTTAGATTTAAACAGTAATATAACAAGTTTAGAAGTGATCAAAGAGAAAGTTACGTTTTCTATTACACCGGAACTAATATTTGAAAGGAGTAAAATTTCTGAATGGATTATGGAAGACCATAATATTATTAATAACTATATAAGATATAGTTTTTCTCGTACAAGCACTACCGGTTACGTTTTATTTACAATTTACTAACTGTTGTATTTAAATCGTGAAACATAATATTGTGCTCATTTAGGCAAACGACGGTGATAAATTATGTTAGTTGAACTTTGTTTCATGGTAGAGACACCTACGATAAAGAAGTCTTTAGAATATTCATCGGAATTTTAACTCGGAACCTTTTTTTACTAGATAAAATAATGAGACGAGCAAATTGTGCACCTGTCATCGACACGGTTAGTTTGAATAAACTTTGAAATGCAAAGAAACACGAGGGAACTCTTCAAAAGTAAGAAACTTTATATGTTGAGTCAAGGTCTTGGAGGTGGTTTATGTTTTAAATATAAATAACCTTTTACATATAAATTAACTATTTTTTATGAGATAAAGTGACAGACGAGCAAGTCATCGTCGTCTGATGGTAAGCCTCACGTTTGCTAATAACAGTACAGTACCACGCATAACGTGCTTGGCATTGCGCTGACCAACCAGAAATTTAAGATGTTAGATTTAAGATGTTATTTCTATAGCCAGCAATGTGGCAGGAATATAGTAGTATCTACAAGTTACTGCTTGGCAGTAGAATAACTGGCAATGAGTTGGTACTACCCCGAGCGGACACTGCAAAGAAGCCCTAACATTAATGATGTAAGCTGTCAAAGGTACAAGCGGTTTTCCTGATTGCGAAGATAACCTCTGCTCACAAACATTCACGACACATATGTACAAAGACAACATATAAAACAATCTCTTTCTACCGTGACAGATGACGGGACGAAACGTATTTTTGATTTACGAATACCTCGGCATTGATATTGCATAAATATATTATAATGTGAACTTATATTTAACTATATAATAACCATTCCTTACTTTTTTAAACGTTTCTTCCAAATAAATTTCGATCGTATACTACCGTGTCGTGACAGTGACAGATTTGATAACATATCTAGTCGCACTTATTAAACAAAAGTGGTTGGCGAACCGCATTACAAACGATACGCTAAAACCTGATCCTAACGTAATTTCGGGTAATACCGAAATCCAACCATGGCGGTAGCTACTGAATAATTAATCCGGCATAGAAATATTTTAGGCTGCGTTTCCACGAGAGCAATTCTTGTCAAATTAGTTGTTTTTTTATAAAGTCGGAGGCAAACGAGCAAGCAATACAACCAATGAAAAGCGATCACCACTGCCCATGGACATACGCAACATCAAAGGACTTGCAAAAGCGTTGTTGAAATAATGTCTGTTCCAAGCACGTTTTATGTAACACTGTGTTTTCATAGAAAAGTGTGTAATCCGAACTAATTTATAATGAACTAAACTGAAAAACTACGCGCTCATTTTGATTTGACTAAGACTTACCTTAATTATATGTCCAATAATGAAGCCTGAATGAAGTGTCAAATGTATTTTATAATATCTGGTAGATTTTTAATTAGTAGGACTTTTTTCCAGTGTCTTTCTGGGAAGGAAGGCGAAGGCAATGCATTGCCAATTATTCTACAGCCGAGCAGCAATATTATCAGCGTTACAAGGTATAGGGATATTACATCTTTAATTTATCTATAAATTATAATAAATCTTCGGTGTCTACATACTGCCATTTCATGGCGCTTTTAATCAGGAACACGACTTGCTCATCTTGTCACTTTATATAAAAAAGCAAATATAAAAGTTTGGCTTACACACCGCTTAGCTGTCGATTTGGTGGAAACGTAGCCTTACTTCATCCCTCTAGGTCTAGCGAAATGGAACAAGGCGACGTGACCAGCGCGGATGATATGATATTTTTGTGGCAACGAAATGTTATTTGAAAAGTCTGAAATATCCCCCTCAATCGTTAATCAAAAGCGAAAGTACAGTCATGAAGGAATTGCTAAAGACAACATTGTACTGATGATTCCTTAGTGGCTTATATTTATGTTTATACCCTTATTTTACATGTTCTTAGTTTTCGTAAAAAAATAAAACAGTTTAACTGACGGCAGGCGATATTTTAATAAGTGCCTACCACCTATAAAAATATCGCCTCTTGCAATCCGACTGGGGTGGTAGCACTGCATTTCCAGATATTCTGCCGCCAAGCAGCAATGTGTAAGCAGTACTGTGTTCCGATTTGAAAGGCAATAATTTCAGTGAAATTACAGGGTAAAGAAATAGACTATCTAATATCTTTGAGTGACGAGTACAGCACAGAGCCAAGCATGCTCTATGTTTACCACCAGGCACATGACTTGCTCCTCTCTCGTTAAAAAGAAAAATAATTATGTTTCGCTTTATAGCATTTACAGCGTTTTATAACGTTTTAACTGTCGTGGATTGTTGAATTATATCTTCTTTTCATGAAACATGTCACATTTTTATGAAAACATAACTTGCGGTTCATGAAGGAGTAGCGATTCTTTTTTGAAGACCTCTCGTAAAGTTTATTTAGTGCAACGTCAAAACAAGGGCGCTTATAGCCCTTTGCTAGGAAACACGGTATGCGATTTGTACGAGTATATCGCACCTACTTCACATTCGCAGTGTTATGACATTTTCTTAGTGGTAAAGCTCTTTTGCAAGGACCGCCTGGGGTGGTACTACTGCATTGTCAGTTATTCAAACATTAAATAGCAGCGAATAAGCACTACTGTGTTCCAGTTTGAAGGACAATGATACCAGCGTATTTGCTGGGTATAGAAATAAAACATCGTAAAACTCTGGGTGACGAGCGCAGCGCAGGGACAAGCAGGCTCTGTGTAGCGCTGTGTTATTATGGACAGTCGTTTTGCTTATCATCAGGCCCACAACTTACTCATCTCGTCACTTAACCTAGTAAAGAAATTAAAACGTGAGGATTCCGCTCTACTTACTTTTAATGATCACAGAAGTGATTATGAGAAGACGCGGGTAATCACAAAGAATCTGCTTTTATTTTTTTATTTTTATAAATTTTATTTTATTTTCATATTGTAATATTATTTAATTCTAAAAAACATATTCCTTGATATTCTTTAAAATCAATTTTTAATTACATAATCACTGACTAACAAACACAGAATACCGTCAATTGCAAATTGATTTTACGTCTGTTGAATACAATAACGTATATCTATCTCCTAAGAGTTTAATAGTGCAATATGCTATGATTGCAATCAGGAGCATTACGTATGATAACTATTAGCATAAAGTTCAACATTTCGGTTAACAAATTAACAATAAGTAGTTACTAATAAGCTGATTGGTATACGATATTTTTTATTAGTAGATTTTCAATTCTATCACACACTATTTTGTATAACATTTTACAAATTGGTTAAACCATCTCGGTTGATTGTACGAGAGGAGCTTGTAAGGGATTAAGTGGTTCAATCAAAAATAAGTGACTAAGAGGATATTACAATCACCGTAAAATTTCAACTGAATATATAATTGAAATTAAAGTATATGCAATATAATTGAAACTGAATTATAAATTATATAATATGTTTTATACAGCTAACCATCAACAAATAGGCCCAGATCTATACTCGTCTTACAGATAAAACTATTTAATATTTTACGTTGATCTTTTCTAAGATTTGCGAAAGCTTTCTGGACGATTGACTTATAAGATCCAAACATATCAAAATATATTTATGCAAATAGAGCTTTGCAATCTTTCAAATCGTTATTTTAAATAATGCAAGTCGGTGTTATCAATTCGTGAGAAGTTGACACAGGCTTGGAATGGAGTTATGTTGCTGGCGTGAAACTCAACAGTTGCACTTTTAAAATTGTTACAATATTTTATGTTGAGTGTATTTCTAAAATAATACTTTTTGACGGTAACACTTCAAACATACGCACTTTTGTCAACGATATGAAAAATAAGAAATTTAAATTTAAAATAAAACACGATAAAATCCTATAAAATAATTTTATACAATACATAGTAGTGTTTACGCAATGACGTTTGTCGGTCGGATAACTGTGCAAGCAGTGGTGCTGCATCAGATGGACGCTGCAAAAGAGTCCTACCGCTAATTGAAATCCTTAAATTTGTTTTATAATATAGTAATGTATAGTGTTCGTGTAACCACAAGAAATGACTACAGGATAATATCACTGTACGTTTAATTTATATGTTTTCTTTTTATTTTCTAAATAACAAAGTAATATCCCCTAACTATATACACATAGAAATAGATTAACATTTAAGATACCCATGTCTTCTCTGACTAGTACCCGCCTTGTCGTGGTGGTGGGGCTCTAGTAACCGTGGACTGGCCTCATATGGCGAGGTCAAGAGAAACCTAAACACGGCCAGCCCGTGGTGTTGGGGTGGCCAGAGAAAGCGCTCTAGGTGGGCTCTGGTTGGTTGATAGTGGTGTGAAGCCACAACTCCCTGTTATTCGAAGCCAAGGTGGAGTCGTGGTGGAAGAGGAGTGTCGGTATTGCGTCGACCGCTCTTTCTATCCTCCGTGATTAAGCGATGCCGCACCGCTGATGTGGCGTGGTGGAGACGTGGAGAAAGAGGAGTACCGGTATTGCGGCACGCTATTCTGCCTATCCTCCGCGGCCGTATGTGGGGGCTTATTGCTTTTAAATACAGGCTCAGAAGCGACGGGCCAGCTCCCAGCTCCCATAGTCGATGAGCTCGGGATGGTCCGCTCGCCGCTTACAACGGGGCCGAGTAGGAAGGCATGCTCTATGCTCCGGCACGCCTTGCCTGAGGGGGGACACGGGGTGGGTGCATCCCAAGATACCAAGCAAGCGTGAAACAGTTATGGTGTTCCGATTAGAAGGGCAATGTTGTCAGCGTAATTAGGAGGCATAGAGAAACACCACCTTATATCTCTGCATAACGTTCTGCTGTGTGTTATAAAACTTCGAATATGTGTACGCTTAAACCGGAACACAGTACCGTTTATACATTACTGCTTGACCGTTGAATAACTGGCAATGAAGTTTATTACCCCAGACTGACTCACTAACGGAGCCACCGTTTATTAAGTAGACAAGCCCGTCTCTTAGCACCAGGCTTACACCTAGCTCGATTCAATACTGATGGAATAATGATAATAAAAAACGTAATTTCATGCTTCAGCTTCAAAGGCCTCCACCGATCGCTTATACCACTTCAACTTGAAGCTCAATTTTCGAACTTTGATATGAAGCAAACTAATTGTTAACAGCAACGGCAAGCAACGTTAATGGCGGTTTTATCGTGTTTGTAGCAATTGCAGGAATAGCTACAAAACGCAACTTTCTCTTTGCCTTATATTCCATTTATTTAATTTAAAACTATTGAATACAGCATTGCGTTTTTAATACACCATTCACATATACTCAAGCTGAAATCGAAATCAGTAAGTAGTCGCTGAGAACAGAAACAAATAGAATTTCAAAATTAATATAAAGTGAAATAAATGTCAAATGGTAACAAACCAACACTTTAAAATTTATAATGTTATTAAGGACTTCTGCTCAGAGCGTTAATGAGAATTAACACTGCCGTACTTTACATTAAAAGGATGACATTAAAAACTCCTTATTCCTCCTTCCTTTTTAAGTTAAAAAAGGTGTTACTAACCAGAAGTAATGAAATCTTTACTGCATAATTTTTTGCATCAAGGCATATGACAGTAACCTGATTTGAAATTTTACCACGCTTATAATACTTGTATCGTATGTGCATATGTGTATGTATATATGCATGTAACGGAATCCTCGTAATCGACTTTTACCCACATTGAACCGTCAGATAAATTGAAAATTAGCACAATTACCTTTTGTCAATAACCTTCTGGAGACGCAGCCTGTGAAAAGCAGTCATAGTAGACTGCTTTTCACAGGCTGCGAGACCTAACCAGCGGCGGAGATGAATCAAACACAATCATTTTATTTTAACACACGCATCTCGCGCTCTTAGAACAATTACATCAATTTACCCAAATTATTACTTTATACTTTGATTAACTATATGAGTGGGGCTTTTAGTTTTTTAACGTATAATTTATTTTTCTACATAAAACATCTTAAGTTTTTAGATGACGAGCATAGTACAGGGCTATGCAAGTTCTGTGCAAAACTGTGTTATTATGGATCCGCGAAACGTTTTTCATCAGACGCATGACTTGCTTGTCTCGTCAAAAATATATAATTAACATTGTGTCTATTTCATCATCAACATAATAACTAATAATTTTGACTGGAACAATTATTATTAAGCTAGTAAATAAGATATCGTTGTTACTATTAGACTTTTATAGACTATTACTATAATTTTACAAACATTGCAATCGCTTTCATGGAAATTAATTATACATTTTAAGACATTAAGAATAATAATAATATTAATATTTTTTGTATCAAGGCATATGACAAAGTAAGCTCCGTCAAATACCTCGGTGTCATGGTGAATCAGAGGTTAAGTTGGTACCCACACCTAGACTTAACTATAGGGAGGTTAAGAAAGCTAATGTGG
>DWHR010000080.1:0-12543 GCA_018248075.1 Eurytides protesilaus protesilaus
TTGTTAAGGTGTTGAGAAAAGGGATGATCACTGTCAGTATAAAATGGATGATATTAATAAATAAAGAAACGCAACAAAGCCGATAAAAGGCAAATTAGTTAAGCCAAATGGCTATAAATAACAAACTAAACTAAAAAAAAATATTTTGTTACTGAAATAAATATGAGAAAAGCATTGTTGAACAATTATATTTTGCCCATCTTAATGCGGTATATTCTTGTTTAATTCTTCTGACATTTCAAGACAGACAATCATATTATACGTAACAGTATAATAGTGATTTGCTACTTAGAAAGTTTATGAGTGACTATGAATCATTTTTTTTTATTTACGAGATAAAATATCGAACGGAGGGCAGGCATAAAGGCATGTGCCTGCCGATAACACCAAACTGCCACATCACTGATACCACTGCATTGCCAGTTATTCAACCGCCAAACAGTAGTGGATAAGCACTGTTATGTCCCGGTGTCTTAGAAAATGATTCCAGCGTAATTTATAACCAGAGAAATAGAACATTTTGAATCTCTAAGTGAGGAGGGCACCGCAAAGCCACACAACCTTATGTGACACTGTATTATTATGAAGAGGCGTGTTGTTTACAAACAGACGCACGACTTGCTTCTGTTGTCACTTTATGTAATAAAAAATGAGCATGAGATTAATAAAGCTGTCATTGTCTTCTCGTCAAAAATAATTTTCTTCTTTTAAGAAACAGTCTACTAAATCTGATTAAGTTTATAATTCCAATAACTGATTATGCAATTACCTTCTACAAACGACAAAAGGCTTGAGTAGCCTACATAACTACTTAATCAGATAATTTTTATATATTGTTCTAATTTCAACTTCTCAATCTCACTCTCACATAGAAGCAAACTGTAAAATATTAATAATTTGAGCGATTTTGCTTATTGAATAATCCAAAATAAAGTTTTGATATATGGGATAAAACATTAAAAATATTCTCGATCCTCATGTAACCTAAACATTAGTTTTATTAAAATATTTTTCGGTTTCTCTTTCGCCTTTAATAGAGTACAACTTTCGTCAAAATTATAAGTTTTGAATGAAATGGGTTTTATTTAATATAATAAAAAACGTTTAATTACACTTCACCAAAAACTTTTATTGTATTTCGTTTTTTTTTTTCACAAGATAAAGTGACGATACAAACAAGTTATGCGTCTAATGGTAAGGGTCACGTCTGCTCATAACAACACAGTACCACGCAGAGCGTGCTTGGCTCCGTGCTGTGCTCATCGCCCAGAGATATTTGATGGATCTCTTTGCCCTGTAATTTCACTGCCATCATTGTCCTTCAATCCGGAACACAGTAGTGCTTAAACCCTACTGCTCGGCGGCAGAATATCTGGCAATGCAGTGGTACCGCCCCAGTCGGACTTTGCAAGAGTAGAAAACCACACAAAAAACCTTTTCATGCTTATTCATTTTCTTAATACCGAATATCGTTTGCGACCAAGTTTCAAAAATTCTGAACAAATAAATTTACGTTAAATTTTAAAATCAGTTCACGTTCAAGTAAACTATCAAAATTATTATTAAAGTTCCAACGTTCTAAGACGGTTGCACATTTATCCTCGATTTAACATTTTCCTACGTGTTTGGTTTTTAAATGTATTCTTAGTTTGTCGAAATGTGGATAAAATATCGGAGATCGGGGATGGTTGACCAAATTTCAGATTGAACGCTTGTATTTTTATATTTAGAGAGGAAATTATAGTAAAATTACTACATTAGATAGTTTAACCGCTAGGATATTAGAAAAACTTAAAAAATACTCGCATATACTCACCATTTTGTACAAGACTTAAACAGTCTTATTGCAAAAAAAGATAAACAATACAACCCTTGGGTTGGTTGACTTTTCTCCGAAGTAAGAACTACAACGTGCAAAGGCACGTATTCAAAGTATTCTAAGATGACAGCGATTCTCCGATCCAAGCACGTAAAACTTTATTATTCATGATAAATATTTATTTTATAAATATTATTCATAATAAACTCATTTATCTTTGGATAACGTTTTGAATAGTCAAAGCTTTATTAATAACTCTTTCTAAATTATAATAAGAAGTACATATAAGTATAATAACTCTTCCTACATTATAAATAAGAGAAAAATTCAAGACTATTAACATATAACTGTCGCCTTTCAATACGTGTATGCAAATGTTATGTACGTCCAAAAAAAATATTATTAATTTTCCCAAGAAATGTGACGCCAAATTTAAAAACATTGTAAAAGGACATTTGTGTGCATTGTTGTGTACCTTGGGAATGATGTGATTGCCTCCAGGCTATTTCAAGATTCAAATTATAACATTGAAATTGTAATTTTTTAAAAGATACTTCACAACCCGCTGAGTTACTTTCGCCTGTTCTTGTCAGGACTAAGGCATTTTCTCGTAGATCAGTAGATGTCAGAAACTGATTGTAAACCAATACAATTTTGATTAAAAACTTTTGAATTTGACTTTGGCTTATCAATATTTAATGATTGCTAGTAACGACTAGTACTAAATTAATTTATTGGAACCCTCATGTAAATTAATAAAAAATAAAGTGCCAGTTACTTTTCAAATAATACCAAATGTATACTTCTGGGAAACCAACATCAATATGTCATAAAACTTCATTCTGTCATCTAACATTTAAATGTTTGTTCTATATAAGCATTAACGGCGATGATAGTGTCGCGTCTGCCCGAGAAGGATACACAACCTGCACAAATGCGACTTTTGCCTCATTATCGATTAGAAATCTTTTAGCCGTCGACCGTCTCATAATTTTTAGTTGTTGTATACACTTTGGTCTGTAGAATAGACTATATAGTTAAGTTCATTGCATTTCAGTCCGAAAAATATGGAGACCACGGTTGAGCACAAAATTAAAGATATAAACTTTCCCCAGTTAAAATCGTTTGGTTTTACGGGCTTTATAGGATAATGCAGTCTTATTGAAAAGTGCAGTTATTTCCACAGGTCGTGAGTTCAACTCCCAGTAGTAGCAATTAGACCTACAGACCATTGTTCCGGCTCTGGGGCTCTGTGCATGTTATTTGTATGTATGTAACCACGTAACTTACAATATAAGGTATTGTTACCTTATAGTAGAGTAGCAGTCAGCATTTTCAAAAAGACAAAACAAAAAGAAAATCAAAGTTTAACGTTATTTTTAAAGTTTTTAATTAAGCTTCTTCACAATCTAAATATACTAGAGCTCTAGTTTGAAGGCGGTTAACCTAACTGGTTCTTCTTGTCCTGTTCTTTTAATCCTGTAATTCTAATGAATTAGAGAAGAACAAGTTATTGTTATAAATATTAGTTCGGATTTAATATATACATAAATACCTCAGTGCGAACAAAATTATTACACTTTACGGGGCTTTGTCTGTGTCTTTGCACATTATGAGTTGGGCCCAATTTTTCTGTTTATTTTTTCCCAATTTTTCAACTATCCTAAAAATGATATTAATCAATCGCTGTAAATCGCTTGCTAACCGCTATTGAGGTAATAAAGAACAAATCAACAAACCAGAAAACACCCTTTTAATTTGTAATATTTGTAAAGATATTGCTGTAAACAATGAATGCATACGTTGTTAACGTCCGTTAGTTATACAAACAATACAACTGCAATATTGCACAAGCGTCCAGCTCTACATCCGGGACCGCAATTAAAATTACACTCCATCGCTTGCGGCTGAATCGTAATGACTTTTAGAGCGTCCTAAACCTACTTCCCGCAAAGTGTGGTGATCTCAATTATGCGACAATGATAATTGTAATGCATTAGACGATGTTTATATTGCTACTGAGCAAGTTTTCTTAAACCTAACTATATAACTTACCTTATTTAAAATATGTGCTCACTTGTTTCATAATTCCTAAAGAACCAGGCCAATGTGACATTGCTATTTTGCCATTCTCTCTGGAGGAACATAGTCATACATTTTACAGAAAAATAGTGCAAAGTGCATTCTCTCTTCTATTTTCTTGTAAGTGGCAGGGTTCTTATATAGTGCCCACCTCGTGTTCAGTAGTACATTGCTTTGCCAGATATTGAACCTTACCATACTTATAAATAAAATTAGAGTGTCTGTTTGTAATTCCAAATTAACAGCACTTCACTAAATGCATATGAAAGTATATACGGTATTTAGATAAAAAAAGTCATTTTTTAAATTTTTCTTTCTGTATGTTTTTTCCGGCTAATCTCTGAAACAGCTGGACCTACTTTAACTGGACTTTCACTGGCGGATATCTGATGTTATGAGATGTGCATTTCCCACCGATATTGATGTTCGCGCGGGTGAAACCGCAGGGCGGTCTGCTAATATAAAATAAAATCGCTTAAGTACGTGCCTAAAAAGGAATTGAAATCATGGATCTGTAATACGTTGTTTTAATATTCAACAGGACTAAGTTACTACTCTTAGATTGTATCGATAGCGCCCTTCCCTGGCTTTACAAATGAGGCATGAAATGTAACAATTCCTTTTTTGCGCCAATACAGCGTCCTTAAACCTGGTAAATAAAAATAAAGCATAAGAATTTCTCTTGTAACGGGCGCCTCTGTCGATTTTTGACCACAACTGAAATTGTGCCCGTAACTCGATTGGCCGAGATTGAAACCGTAACCGAATCTTTAGTCGATCACTATATAAAATATGATAAGGTATTCATGAGTACGACTTAGTTTACAAATATTTGTACCAAATCTATACGATATACATATATATTTCTATGTAAATCTAAAGCAAATTATTAAAATTAACTATTAATTAATTTTCTTTCCATGGGTTATCTAATCTAAAAGCGACCTATATACTTATTCTATTATATAACTACCGTTTACAATATAAACATTTGTAGGGTTTTCCCTTTGTGTTAACACGTGGCATGTGTATATTGGTTCAGCACAACCAGCCTTAATTAAACCATTAACTTACAACTTATTGCCGTATTGGGAAACATAAGTAACCTATAACTTAAATTACGATTTTTTTTTATTTTTAAATTAAAAACATGTTGATAAAAATTACGTTCGTAACTTATTGTTAGTGGTAATAAGTGCAAATTTATTATTTTATTTTTAAACTACTTCAATCTCTTGCCCAGATCTGATGCCAGAAATATACCGATTCGTTATTATCTAGAAGAAAAGAATCTCAAGCACACTTACGTGACTTTTGTTTGGATCGAACGTCAACTTAATCGAAACGTAATCGAAACTCCACTACAGCGGTATCCTGACGACAAGAACAAATTATTGCCATTATAAAACTACTAAAAGTACTATTAATAAAAAAGGGAAAAACGAGATTACGCGACACTGCGTTTGAACGCCAGTACAATCGTTTTTTGACCTTGGTAAGATGTGTGAATACACATTTTGACGAATTTCGACTCTAACGATAAAATCGCTACGATTCTATTGAAATTTTGTTACGTGAATTAGGCCACTGGTGATAATTGGCTGTTAGCTCCGCATTCGACCTAATTTATTTGTTATATAAAAATACCTTGGTATAGCTTTCAAAAATATTAATGAACCACACACGCTTATTACCGAGCGCCTCGCATGACGATGACATTTAATAAACTTTGTTAGGTTTATTTAAATTTACAGCTTTATTGAAAAAGTGCTAGTTTTCCTTGCATTGATTTCAAATAAAAATATAAAAAAATAGTGCTACCAACAAAACTGTCATGCTTACGTTTATGTTTTAAATAACTGTCAGGTACAAACTATTTTAATAATATTAGGGCGATAGTTACTAAACAATATTTATAAAATCACTGTACATTACATTCTAATAAAAATAAAGAATTTAAAAACTAGTTTGATTCATTACTCTTGTTTTCACATTACTAACAGAATTCATATTAAACGATTTCTATTTGACTTGGCTTGCAATTCCGCTAATTATTTGATTATTTGAACAGCTAAGAAGAGCGAAATGATCGGTGCTGCTTCAATTATGCACTGCTTTTTTCAGTGACAATACGGCCTTATTAATATTAAGGTTTAATATAAACCTTGTGCAAGTTGTTTACTACGACTGATTCGAACTTTGTTCGTTATTAATAAATTACACAATTAGTTTTTGATAAGTTAAACCATCCAAATGATGTCTTAAAAACAAACTGCTTTTTTTAATACAAGTCAATGCCACCTTTAATAAAAATTAAAGATTTTTGCAGCTAAATTTTGATCAACTAGTACAAGTAGATTTTGAATAAGTGGGTTTGAAAAATTAGATTACTTTTAAGTTTTTCTGTTAATAGAGTTATTAATTACTTCAGCAAGAGATTTTATTGGAGTAAAATTATAATGCCTCTTCAAATCTTATTACTTTTCGCCGAAAAGGACGGAGCGTATAAATCCCCTTATTAAAGCTCTCATAAGAAGATGGATATAGATATCCAAGTTTGAGAATTGGTGCGTACATTTTAATCAGGGTCCATTAAGATCTGTTTGTGAAAGTTATTTTTCCATTAAAACTTAAAATAAATAAATATTAAAGATCTAAAAACGTTGTTTCTAATGTGGGCTGAGAAATAAATATATATTAAATATAATCTTGTATTACTTTATTTTCTCTCAATTTTTCAATATATTATTATTTACTACTTTGCTTGAATGCCTACTACGTAAACTCTGATTAATTATATTTTAATGTGTTATATTTTGTTTGCATTAGCAACTTTTTATATGAATTATTAGGATACTCTTCTGTACTATTTTTTAGGAGAAAAAGCGACGAGAGGAGCAAGTCATGCGCCTAACGGCAAGCGTCACGCCTGCCTATAACAACACAATGTCTCACACAACGTGCCTGACTCAGCGCTGCGCTCGTCACCCAAAGATATAGGATAGTCTACCTCTTTGCCCAGTACTTACGCTGGCATTATTTCCTTTTAATATTTTATCTAAACTGACGATTGTTGAAAATTAATATTTCTTTATAATTAGTTCTTCAACAGTTTCGCCAGTTCGACAGATTTGTTAAAGCAATGAAACAGTACCGATACATTCTCAAATTGTTAATTTTTCAATATATGATATTAATTGAACCTCTAATAATCTGCCATTTCGTCAAAGAAGTAAGGTAGGTGCGTTTGCGATACTACTGAAATGACTACTCATATAGAGTAGTCATTTCAGCAACTATATTTTTCGTATAACCTACTTTATTTTATTCATTGCCTATAAATGTTAATATTACTTTTTTATAACATGGTTTCATCTAATTGCATATATTTTGAATATATAAAAAGGAACAATTCATAAATTCACTAATGGATGGTCTGTCACGTGACCACGTAGAGAGTTTAAATTCAAATCAAATGCGATAAATAGGTACATACACTCTTTATATGTAAGCTCCCTTTGGTCTACTTTCGACCAATAGACGATCGCTAGTTAAAATAAAGATATATCTGAATACACCCTTGACCTTGGGATTAAAAGCAATCAAAATTGCGCACCGTGATAACTGAAATGAATAGTAGGAAAATCCGTGATATGAATTATTTATCCAACTCTTGCAGACTCCGACGGGGACCAGGGGCATTTCCAGATATTCTGCCGCCAAGCAATAGTATGTAAGCACTACTGTGTTCAGGTTTGAAGGGCAATGATGTACGTGAAATAACAGGGCAAAGAGATACACTACCTTATACCTCTGGGTGACGAGCGCAGCACAGAGCCAAGCGTGCTCTCTGTGGTACCGTGTTGTTATGGGCAGGTGCGACGCTTACCATCAGGTGCATGACTTGCTCATCTAAGAATTAATTACCAAAATCTTTGCTTTCATAGGGTTATGCACTTAATATAAAATAAATATAAAATTCTTTTATAAATACAAAAACATTAGAACATTGGAACAATAGAACGTTATTATTTAAATGTACGTTTCACATCAAATATATAATTAGCATGTTAACACCATTTTGTAAAACTATATTTTGATCTCTACGGTTCCGCGTACGGTAATGGACAAAGGGAATAATGCCTTGCTGAATTTGGCCGAATGAGCGACTGTATTACGCTCGAGGCTAGCAGTACACAGTACCGTATTGAGTATAGGGATGATAAAACCTGGACATGAGTATATTTCGAACTAATTAAATATTGATTTTGATTGATTGATTCATTAGGGAAAACTATTTTTGAATTCTACTGCTGAAAATGCAATGCATTGTTGAAAAATGAATTTTTGAAAGGTACCATTTTATCCGTTTAGGTAACAACTTGGCCTTCTGAATTTAGAACGATAATATGTTCAAAAATCTCGTTCTGTTACTTTTTATATGAATGTTAATGAGAAGGCAAGTGTACTAAGCGTTTAATAGTTATACGCATCTGTGTTTGAGATAAAAAAAACTGTTAAAAAGGACGAATATGGTATCTCTTCTGTCAAGCCGACTATCTTTAGAACCCGTAAAATAACCGTGCTTGCATATTACTGGTATGGTTTACTTGTGGTGATTTACTGGCAGTTGTGACATAACTTCCCGGGCGGATTCAAACTCAAACTTAATCCTGCAAACACGATCTACGTTTGCAAAATACTATGGATCATGTTTTTTTTTTTGCTTCACTAAACATTATACCTACATCCCTTGACCCGTTTTTGCTCCTAGTTTTATGAATTTTGGACTAGCGTTTTTTAAGTTATGTTTTATTTTCGTTAAACTTCAAGTCATCCTATGGCTTCACGTGGATAATTGGTGCTACGAACAAATAACTGAGAAATATACTAATAATAATTTATTGAAATCAAGGTTTATATACATTAATAGTAAAAAGAAATACAACAGTATTAAAAATATATGTAAAGCATAATATTAATTGTATTCATTTTGAATAATAGTTTTTAGTTCACTTGCATTAAATAGGTAATTTTAAAAGAAGAAATATTAATATCCCATATCATATTCTTAATTTTTAATATAGGTGACCTGTTTCACATTTGAAAGTTTACAATTTTTTTTATTTTTTTTAGTGTCGACATGCCAAGTGGTGTTCAATTTCGCGTTCACTTAAAACGCACGTTCGCGATCACTTAATCACGATCAGTCACTTCAGTCACGTCCATCTTGTAGTAGACGTAGCGGACATCTGAATAAATCGAGAGTGAGGATAGTTAGCACTCCTCTAGCCTCCATTCGCCAAGACTCACGAGTGTCTGGAGCCAACATTAAAGGATGAATTGAAGAAATTAATTTCCCAATTAACAATAATTATATCATCTTGTGCATAATTATATCATCTTGTACAAACACATGTTCTCATTCTACACTTCACAGAAACACCGAACAATATAGGATCGCAGCTAACTCAAAAAAAAACAGGAGAAAGTCTCCGTTTCATTAGTTTAAATTAGGGAATGGTTAAATCGCTATGCCGAAAGTAGCCTTTTAAAGATTTATTCTGAATAAATCTTGTTAGGTTCAATGAAATAGGTTGCCGTCGTAATTCAGATTCAAGCCCAATAAATTGACAATAATCAGCATAAATCACTTCAAGTCGCTTAACCGTAGTTACAAGTCGCGTACCGGCTTACTAAAGTAACATGATAAAGAGATTATGAATTTCGCGGTTAATGATCCGATATTATGTAATAATAATGTCAAGAACTAGTTTTAAGAGTATGATGAACCAGAAGTCTACCGCAATAAATCTACAAACACCTTTCTGACACTTATAAAATAAAAGTAGTTTTTCAGACGGAAATTACATAACTTAGGTTGTAGCTTCAATATTTTTAGTGGTATTTAGACATAACAAATTCTTCTACACCATAAAAATAACCTTTTTAGACTTTATTATTAAGCTCACAACACTTCACGAGTGATTTTTAAATCTTATAGATATCAACCATCATGTAGCATTCATTGCCAACACGATGTATTTGAGGCTCACTTATTACGCCATATGTCGCACGTAATGAGTAGTTGGCTAGTTAGGTCATTTCAATCATATTTGATTTTCAAATTAAAGGTTATCTTTTCTTTTCCCAAATGTTCACACAACGAATAATTTAAAAATATTATTTAATTATTAGAAAGGAATTCTTTCGAACAATGGAACAAAAAGAGGATGGTTGATTATTAGAACGTAAAAATAACGCCTCATCAAGTTAAATAATTATACTTTCTGATGAAAAAAGAGCTGCTAGGAGAAATTAAGTTCTACGGTTATGGACGGTTAAGAAATTATGGACCATTTTTTTAAATTGGACATTGCTCATAATTCAATGAAGTAACATCGAACTAAGCGATGGAATTCCCACTAATAAAACGATACTATTTAAAGTTAGGCAAGTTCAGGGCTTTGTTAATAAAAATTAGAATCTATACATAATAATTCTAATCATATAGATTCTCATTTTTTATGTTAAGTACATGGTTAACTTGAATAAAATTGTGTGCAATTTATTGAATGCAGCACAAAAACCTACCGACGATGCTGTTGGAAATTTAAAAAGAAAAAGCAAACAAGAAACGCGACTGTGGTTTCAATTCCAGCATGCACCTTTGTTCCCATCTCTTTAACAGTATCTCATTTGTTTCCTCGTACATCTGTAACAGACACAACACAAATAACTATCGCAAATATTAGTTCTCTATTCGGATTTAAAAACCTTTATATTTCGTGCCCCTCAAACGGTTTGGTTATTGTACCGCCCTCTTTGTTTAATAAATTAGTATCGACATACACATAACGAGTTTACACAAAACTGTTATTAGATCCATAAAAACCCTAATATATTGGAAATTTTTTACCTATTAAATTTCAATGAACCTTATTTCACTACGCACCCATGTGTCTCAGATTTTTTATGTAGGTATATGTAGATGACAGTTAACTGTATACAGTAAACGTAGTTTTGATATCAAATGCATTTTTCTTTCATCAAAAAAAAACTGTTAAAAAATAATAGGTTGAAAATAGCAATGACATTGAAATAAAATTAAACTTTATTCAATTAGACTTTCACAAGCACAAAAACTCTTGCGGTAAACGTCACGCCTGCCCATAACAAACGCAATATAACACAGCGCACTTGGCTCTGCGCTGCGATTGCCCTGGTATCATTTTCCGTCAAACCGGAACTCAATAATGCTTACACACCTATGCTTAGCGGCAGATTATCAGGCAATGCAGTGGTACCGCCCCAGTTGGAATCTACAAGAGTCCTACCACCAAAAAAATATAAGCGTACTCAGAGTTATAAAACATTTATTTAATTTTTGTAGACAAATCTGGGTGTTATAATTTTATTTCTATTTATGCCATTTATTGCGTCTAAAAATTGTCTAACAATTCCTACTCATAAATAAAAAATAACATCTCGAGTGCTGAACTAGACAAAACAAAATCAACTCTTGTTATGACTAATTCAGTTTTTAATGGAAAAAGTCCGCATGAAAAAAATATAGCGAAGGCGCTGATAAAAGGAGAAATGATTAAGAGAAATTTATCAAATTCAATACAGCGAGGCTATCGTCCAACATATGTACCTATATTATTATCACGCAGTAAGTGTCGTAAGAAGAGGTGAGTGATGCGGTGATTCAATTCTTCTAAGCGGCTTACGAATATCGAGACGATGAAGAGGTGTTCGAATGAATTAGTAGACAATTTTTAATTAATCTGCAAGAGTCCTACCACTTACAATAATAATTTAATTCAACACGCCCTTAGTTTTAAAATGCCCATGTGGTTGGTCTAGTCTATCTTATGTTTTTTATTATCTATGTTATACGCATGGCCGTGAAAGATTTGTTTATGAAATCGATGAGTTACAAGAATATTTTTGTCATATTTATTGCGTGTCTGTTACTGTTTTTCATAAAGCTTTGAAATATTGTCATATAATCTTGTATGACAATATTTAAAATCAATAATCATAAAAAATTGTAAGAACCTATATTGTGAAGCAACCGCTAGAATAACCTTTTTTTAACATCTCCCAGGGAACTCGAGCTTTTAATATATGAATAGCTCGCACAGTTCTGTTTTAAAAAAAATATATACCAAATTTATCTTAGTAGCCCACAACAGGATTATCATTATTATCCATTTTACCTCCTCAAGGGTAATAACACTTCGTATTGGTGAAAACATTTTTAGAGTCGTCTTAGTACTTACCCATCTAACCACGATAGATGAGACTCGTTTTATTTCAATATACGCAAGTAACCTGAGTTCAAATCCCGATGCCGGCAAAATATTATATACTAAGTTTTATTAATTGATTTACTGTGAATTCATCGGTGGCAAACATTTGTAGCAAAATATCTAAAAAACTATAAGAAATATTGTTTTTTACGTGAAAATTTGTTTTTAAATGCAGGGATATTTTTTTCAACTTTTTTTTCAACGTTAAATTGCTTATCAATATCAATTAGAAGTTTTCCACGCTCTGTAGTCAGCTTTTATATACAGAGGTAAGGCGTAACAGCTAAGATAAAACTTATGCCATCAAGTTCAAAGTCCCGTTAT
>DWHR010000081.1:0-12512 GCA_018248075.1 Eurytides protesilaus protesilaus
ATAATACAATTTGAAAATTAAAGAATTGTATGGCGTGTTTAAAGGTAAACATCTGTAATATAACAAATTATTATTTTTTTGAATTTTAACGAAAGTAATGTTTATATGACGTTATAACATAAATGTTGTTTAAACATGATGATCATGATATAAGATGTTTAAACTTAAATGTTGTTTAAAAGTAATATAACTGGTTGTTCCGAAGTAGAATATCAAAAGAAAATTTTATTGCCTATTAAAAATAAACCTTTTTATAAAATTCCATAATATTATTGAAGTGAATAAGTAAGATAATATAAGTTAAAGATAATATTGTCTAGTCACGTATTTCTAGTCACATTGATGTTATCACTATATGAAGTGACTACATAATCTGGATTGTAGTAATAATAAACATCGCAATGTACATTCTATGAAATTAGCATAATCAGCGTATCTTCGGTTTAGGTATACTACACTGTACTATATGTACAGTACAAACAGTGTTTAAAGAAAATAAATAATGTTAAAATTTTTGTACGTTTAATTCATTTTGTTTGTATTCTCAAGTGATTTATATTAGAAAATTTCGATTAAAATGTTTTCTATAATCATTTGGGATGGATTGCTTATTTTACATGAGCGTTGACACAGTGTGTAGTGGAAAATTAGCTAAATGATAAATAAAAAGTGGTAATAAAATGATATAATGGCAGTGACATCTTAGTATGTGCAATGTTTTTACTACCTTAAACGTATTTTTAACTTTTATAATTTCATTTCTTTCTACCTTTTATAAGTGGGGCGGTACCACTGATTTGCCGTATATTCTGCAGTCAAGCAGAAGAAGTAGTGTGTTTGCGTGTTTGTGTTTCGGTTTGAAGAGCAATGATGTAAGAGTAAAGAGGTAGACCATTTTATATCTCTGGGTGAGGAGCGCAGCACAGTGCCAAGCGCGCTCTGTGTGGTACTGTGTTGTTATAGGTAGGCGTGAGGCATCTTGTCACTTTATCTCGTAAAATATCTAAATATTGAACACGTTAAAATCATTCTATGCAGTTACAAGTGGTATTGATTATAATTAATCAGTCAACCAATATAATAATAATAATAATAAAGCCTTTTTATTTCCAAACCATAAAAAATAATTGCTCTTAATTTACAACAATTAAAGTAGAAATTAAATGTATCATGCATTTTGACTATCTTTCTCTTCTTGACATTAATTATTTAACGATAGTTTATTCAAGATTACAACATATTTATCAAATTATGGAGTATAATGGATTATGGAATATTTTTATGAAATATTAATCGAATGTTTTTAGGTAATGAAAATTTAGAGAAGAGAGCCTATAATTTATGAGACTATGAGTGTATTTACCATGGTCCAATAATGTAAAATCAAAAATTTGACATTAATTAATACATTGATATATAACAATCTACATAGTTTCTGAATAATAAAAAAACACTTGAATTAATTGAATTCAAACAGCAATAGAAGCATAAATTTAAACAGAATTTTTATAATAAATATTTACTAAAATACTATTTTTTATAATAGCACTCATCTACAGAGTGCCTCTGCATTGCCAGTTATTCTGCCGCCAAGCAATAGTATGTAAACACTACTGTGTTCTGGTTCGAAGGGCAATGACGCCAGCGTAATTACAAAGCAAAGCGACAGAGCATCTATATCTCTGGGTGACGAGCGCAGTACAGAGCCAAGCATTCCACTGGTATTGTGTTGTTATGGGTAGGCGTGACACTTACCATCAGGCGCACAACCTTCTCGCCTCGTCACATTTTTCTTAAAAAATACTTTAAGGCAGTTTTTTATTTTGATATACCAAATTTATTTCAAATCAAATTTCTTAAATTTCTGCTAATTTCGACATCAAAAAGCAATAGTATTTAGTATGCAATGCGTTCATAAACATTAGTAGTGTATTATAGAGTAATAATTTTTTAAGCGAATAAAGCCATGAAAATACTTCGGCATTTTACAGAGGAGTAAAAACTAGTATAAATACTTCTTCATTATCAATTCTTCTTACCTTAAGTGTTTCTTAGTCGAACAAGTGATGATTAGCCGATTTCTTAAAAAAATATATACGTACATATATTCCGGTTGTTACCATGTTGGTAATTACAAGCTTTGTAGGGATACCGATACGGTAACAGATTAAAAAAAAATCGTTCACGCTTCGCTAATTAGACTAATGCCGGCTCCAGACACTCGCGAGGCGACTCCGATAGGCGCTCGGAACGAGTCTTTGCAAGTGGAGGCTAGCCATCCACACTCCCGGTTTATTTAGTTGTGCGCTGTGTCTACTACACACACACTCGCACTTTGACTTTTTTGTCGAAAAAGCGACACAAAACGGAGCGCCGGAGAGGCAAGGCGAGGAAACACGAGGGGATGTGCACCATCTACACTCTCGTACTCGCGTTCCCTCCGCGTAGCCTCGTGGAGAGTCTGGAGCAGGCATTAGACGATATTAACCATCTCTTTCCAATCCTATTAAGTTCCAACTGTTTTTTGTCGTTCCAAAATTCAAAGGGCTTTGATAGTGTCCTAAATTTAAAGGTAGGGCAAATCGTGGTGAAATGTTTTTCGCAGTTATTTTTTTTTGTCTAATTCCAAATTAAAAATTATTCAAACTGTCAATATTTACGTTGGACTTTAGGTCACTTTTCTTCTCAAGTCTCTTCAATCCGGAACACAGCAGTTGAATTTTTGTCAGTAGCAATGCAGTGGTACCACCCCAGACGGACACTATAAATGTCCTAGTCCTATCATTTATATATTTTTTTCATTATTTATTTATTTATTTCAAAATTGCAGCGAGACGCGCCTTGTATTTTATAACGAATATGATGCTGTTAACCCTTTATAGTAGCAATTACTTTAGATCCAGTGTATACAATTATGGAGTGACACAACAGTTAAGTATCACTTATTATTTTATGTTTCCAACGATTTTTTTGAAATATCTATTGCCAATAATTAACTGCTAAGCACTAATGTGTAAACACTATTGTGTTTCGGTTTAAAAGGCAATGTTGCCAGTGTGATATGGGCATAGAGATATAACATCTTAAATCTCTTAGTGACGGGTGCAATGCAGGCCAAGCAAGTTCTGTGTTGCACTATGCTGTTCAGCGGATGACTTGCTCGTCTCGTAAAATCAATAAAACAAAAATATCTTAGGTCCGATCCTGACAGTTTTATTTTTAACATTTATACACAGTTTTTTGCCATATTCTATGGACGATATGGGTAAGAGCTCGCTAAATATTCCCTTTTGTTAAACGTTTTAACGCCCATTTAGCATAATCTCTGTAAGAGAGAATGTGTTAGCTGCAAACAGTTAACCCTACGCGATGGTGAAGGAGTAGTGCCTTATTACCAATGTGTAAAATGCTCTTGTGTCGTTATCATAAGATATTCTCCCCTTTAAATATTGAAGCTTATTTTCAAGGAAAACAAAACAAGCCGCGGTACGCGCCTGGGTAAACTTTCCTTACAATCATGGAATAGAAATGCTAAGCTTGAATGTTTATAGATATTCTAACTATTAAATTTGCGGTTCGTAAATGTACAATAGGAGTAGGACGCTCTCCAGCTGGTTGGAGTGATTACATCCGAAAAGTGGCTGGCAGCGATTGGGAACGTAAAGCTGAAGATCGAGTTCAGCGTACCATTGGAGTGGCCTATATAAAATAGTAGATTACAAAAGGATGAAGATGATGATGATGTTGAATGTATGAAATTTTTTTCACAAAGGTTAAAAACAAAGAAATGTCCAAGATACCACGGTTAATTTATTAAATTAAGCTATTATTAGGTTTTATAATGGCTATAAATATATCCCCTATTTCGATAATCCAATGTCCAAAAAAAAGAAGCAATTGTCTTTTAAACAGAAAAATCACAAAGCCGTTATTTTTAAATAGATAATGGTACCTTAGAGTCTCATGGGAAATCATCGTATAGTATAAAAAGGCAAAACATTTCAAGAATTATATGATTATTTATGACCTGCTATACTTCAACTAGCACGGACACAACCTTCAGAAATAAAGAAAATAACTATGAAGAAGACTTCAACTGGTTGTTTTTATTCGAGAGTTGAAGTGACAAGACGGGCAAGTCGTGTATGATAGTAAGCGCGACACGCCGGTCCATAACAAAACGGCACCACACACAATATGCTTGGCACTGCGCTGCGCATCACCTAGACATATAATTATTTCTTTGTTCATTAATTACACTGACATCATTGCCCTTCAAACCAGAACACAGTAGTACTAAACATTACTGCTTGGCGGTAGAATAACTGATAATTTAGCGATGCCACTTCAGGTGAATTCTGCAAGAGTATTACTAAAATGGAATAAGTAATAAACGTTGCTGTGTATTAATGAGATAAAGTCAAAACTTGTTGACGTAATAAAATAGATTATTAATGTCGCATTTAAATTTACAACTTCACAATAGAAACACGTAAAGTATAGGATTTTAACCCTGTTTATTAAAAATTGTATGGTTATCATGAACTGTACGCTAATTTAAAATACATTTAAACTTGAAATGAGGGTTATGTGCAGCAGATAATTGAGTACATTTCCCATAAGATGAAGAAATGATGTGACAAAAACACATATTTTACATTTGATTTGTTCTATTTGTTTCAGCTGGCTTTTTAACTCTTAACTTTAGCGTACGTAGCGCCAAAAGCACGCATTGTTTTGTCAAATGCAAATTTGTCATAATGCGGCACCAGACGAAACGTATACGCTACAGTACACTACGCTCGCAAACGAGGCTGTTTAAATTTGTGTAAAGTGACCGTATACAATCTGTGTTTACTCTTTGTATGTATGATTACTGGATTCTTAGAATGAAATTCTGATGTAGATAATTACGTACGAGTATATGCAATATTTGACAGATATAACATTCACGTAGTCAATGGAAGGAGTTACGTCAAAAATAATTACTGGACAAAATTATATGACATCTAAATTTTCTGGGTGACGAGCGTTACGCAGAGCCAAATTCTATGTGGGTGTATCAGGCTACACTTACGCTCACCATCAGACTTTCTTACCTTGTCAACTTGCTTTCTTAAAACAAAATTCACCGCCATGTTTGGATCGCACGCTTCAAGCAACTTCACGGTGTGGTCAAGGCAATTAATGCCTTGGTTTTTCATATTAACATAGCTGCTTTATTAAACTATACAAGGATTAATACGACAAAGTTCTACTTTTTACGTAATAGTACCTGGTCGATGATATAAGGCTATAGGATCAATTTAAAAGTTGAATAATGCTTAAATAAACTTATGAATAATATAAAACGAAAAGTATGTCAGGGCGACGGGTCGATATGGACAAGGTAAGGAGTATATCCTATATATAGTATCGCCGTATACCATGAGGTATTATCGCTATTCGATACTAACCAACCAATAAGATATAGTTTAGACTTTAATAAGCCTAAATCGTTTGCATATAATAATTTAGTTATTGATTTATTTAATATTAGGAAAAACGACATTTAAAAACAGTCTTTTTAAGTTGTTAAATAATGATGTAACCTTTAAAATTTACGAGCTAAATTTTTAGTATAGTTCTTATTTGCTAATTGACAGCTGCCATACGAACTTTATACTTCGAGCAGCGATATTCGCATTTGATGAATTTTAAGTATTGTGTGCAGCTTTTCTCAAACGGTACAAAATCGCGGAGACCTTTGTTTTAGTTGTGACCTTCTGTAGACACGTATATTACACAAACAATCGCGACGATGATGTTATAAGGAAAGGAAAATAAAGTATTATATTCTTAATTAATTACATTTTATTACTGGAGGTAATTTTAGAACTAGTGGAAATTTTATAACTCATTATTTTGAATAGATTAATTTTGCTACAATGAAATTAATATCGCTATACTATAAGATTAATAGCTTATAAAGGCAATTAAATTTCTTAAATAACATAAATGACATGCTACAGTTATATCTTTTTGCAGAAAAAAAAGTTTATAAACGTGTGTGCATAATTACGATTCTCGGAAAATAACATCAGCGATAAATCAAAATGTTTGCTAGATTATGTACATAAAACCAAACTAAGCAAAGCCAACAGACGTCGCCTTATCTGCACAGAATACGGTCGAGTCCTGATTTGCTGTCGCCCCTTACTTTTTTACTTACAATTGTAAATTAAATGTGTGATGTGTTACAAAGATATGAGTTAAGTCCGATTTTTTTGCCAAAAGCATGTCGTATGCACGAACTGCTACACCACGCACAATACGAGATAACAAGGACCGATATGTACATATTTATGATATTTTAAAATTATATTCTGTAAATTTGGTATTTTTCTATATTAACCTCATTATTTTCCTTTTTGCTATTTCGTATAATGCGATATGTGTAATAATTGTTCTTGTACTTCGATGCATAAGCAACGAAGGAAAAAATACTGATAAAAAAATCTAATTCAAATGTCGTTGTGCCATTTTAGTAAGATTTTCCCGCCTTTATATTTTATTTAACTTAATAACCAATAATTTGATTTCTTTATAGTGAATTAAAGTTTATACATTACATTATCTGATATTTAAATTGTTTTACAGCATTCACGGCCCCGGTATGGAGGCCCAAGTTTGTACAAAATAAAAATAGCCTTTAGATTTAGATTAAATTGACTGAATGTCTTTCAGTTTCGATTAACATTGGCATCAGGTCGTTTAACACTTCAGTCTTCTCCGTAACCAGAGCATCATTTTGTAGGAGAATTTGACTACAGTGAATATACACAATTCATTAGATAAAAAAAATCGTTTTGATCAATATCATATCAAATATAAATCGCTTGCCATTAATTGTCACCAGGGTGGCATTAGGTGTTATATAGATAGTTAAAAGAGTAAACGCTTTATCGAATTCTTCTTTATCAACCATAATTATCATTTAGTTTCATAAATAGAGTAATTATTGAAACATATTTATGACGAATTTCAATTTTATCACTCGACATCAACACATGATCCCTTAATACAAATTCCCTTTTGATAACGATTCTAGACATAATCGTAATCAAAAGCTATAAACTCATCAGAACACAACAATGGTTAGTTAAATTATTCTCATCTAGATCTAAATAATTATAATTAATCTAATATGGTGATTGCAATTCAAGCAAGGGTCATACTGTATCTAAATTCCTTATCATACATTGCACTCCCAGCACAAGTCAAAATAAGTGTAAGATTTTGACTGTCACTTTGCTTTTGCTCTTTTATGTGTTTTTACAAGCGTCCATGTATAAATAAATGATTGCATTCAAGAATTATAAGGTAGATGTCAGTTAACCTCTTATCTGTTGTTATCTTTTTTTTTAATTGAATTTGTTAATTTATTTCATTGTGCCTCTAGGTTTATATATAAATAGCTGTAGTAGCATGCTTTTTTTTTGCATGAAGTGATAGGGCGAGCAAGTCGTGCGCCTCATGATAAGCGACAAGCTTGTTGATAAAAACACAGCGCTACACAGAATCTGATTGACCAAGCGCTGAGTTCGTCACTCAGAGATTTAAGATATTCTATCTCTTTGCTCGGTAGTTATGCTGTCATCTCTGCCCTTTAGACCGGAACACAGCAGTGCTTACGCATCACTGGACTTTGCAAGACTCCTACCACTTCGATACATTACTTACGTAAAAAAGGATCACAAAAGGGCTAACTTCATGCTTTTAGGCATCATTAGATAACACGGAGGAAGATGAGATTATTTAAAATAAATTTATCTGACTTTAGCAACGAGTTTACTGGTTAGTAATTTGATTTCAGTTCATACTTTTGTGTTTCGATATTTTTTCCGGATAAGTATCCTATCCACCTCATCCCAAATACTACTAATACATTTATCCTAAAAGTTATACCGAACTACGTGCTAATAAAGTAATTTAAATAAACGCGCACTCACATTATACAAATGATACCTTTTTGTTGGATTAAGCACTAACTATTTTAGGTATGAATAACATATCACTCATTGTTATCTAAAAATTAGATATGTATAATAATTTGGGATTTTTTTAAAAAATAGGAGTTGTATTTACATATACATATATGAATGCATTATTTTAAGTATTTATGTATAATTAATTAACTGAATTGTATTGATTATAATAAGTTAATATACCCTAGCTCGTAATAATCTAGTAGGTATAGCATATATGCCACATGAAAGTTTTGTTATTATGTAATCTAAAATAAAACTATTAACGGATTTTATTGTATTTATTTTAAATTTAATTTCCCGACGTTTCCAACACTTTACACCGTACATTGCCACGGGACAGGCTGAATTGCATGTGCCACTGTCACTGTTAATGCCAGTTACCTTCATTTTAAAATTATTGTTTTTAACTTTAAAATCTTAAGTCCGCTCAGCGTAGAAGACTTGTTGGGCTTTTTCAGTTTGATGTTAACTTTATGTTTCTTCACGCGGGTTTTTATTGGCTCCTTTAGTCTGTCCTTTATAAGAGCGATCACATTTACAATCAAGCTTGTACACCCCTAGCTCTTCTAGATGTATCTATATATTCACTTGACAGTTGGTAAAAACCGACTTATCTTCTTCAGTGGATTATAAGACGTTTTTATTGAAGCTCGCTTTAAGATGTAGACAACCTTGTCTGTGACGCCTCTAACGTAGGGAAGAACAACAGGTATTTGCCCCACCGTGTCTGGTATCACTCGTTTTCTGTGACGTGGGCGTGGAGAACGGAGCTTATTGTCATGCAGAACTTGCTTGACACGTTGCAGCTCAGTAGCCAGATGTTCATCGTCACATATGCCTTGTGCTCTGAAACAGACATTTACCAATGGTAGTTAAGTGGGATAGGCAGTGGTGAGATTCCCATTTAAATATCTATTTGCATGGGTTATTTTTCTGTACACGCTCTAGTAGTTATTTGGATTGCAAAAAACTAATATATTACGGAAAGCTAAAGTGTTACAATATACTTACTCCATAGTAAATTGTATTTTGGAATTTATAGAGTGATATATTGTTTATAAATGTGTAAATTTTACTTGTTGGTAAAATTGTGAAAGTGTCATCTACACACGGATCGTAAAATCTGAAACAAGTAGATGCTGAGCGAAGGGCCTTCTTCTCAAAGTTCTCTATGAATATGTTAACAACTATTTGAGAATCTGAGCAGTACATTGCTACCCCATATGTCAAGTGAAACATACCTCTTTTTTAAAATAATCGCGACGAATTCTAGTAAATAGAAGAAATCATTAAGTTATTATGTATTTCGATTTGATTAAGGAAACGTGACTTATCGTGTCGCATTGAGCATGGCTTTGTCATACCGGTCAGTCATGATGGATATTCACACAATTTAGCACAAAAGTAATTTAACTTGAAAGTTTTGTCTTGCGGAAGGAAATTTCCATAGCATTAATGAGCACTGCGGGTGTCATTTGATTCTTATCAGGCATCAGAATCTGGGTAAAATAATTATTCGAATTGATTTCAGCAGTTTGAGGTCCTTTAAATTTTTAAGTTAGAATCTCAAAGAAATGGCCTATTAGAGTCTTCTCTTGTGTCATTAATGGTTGTTTAAAATACATGTAATACATGTTATATTTGATTAACCCAATAAATTACTACATAGTATATAATTTGTATGAACTATAACGGAGATGGATGCAAAAAGAGGACACCCTGAATATTTATTTAGACAATATTATAGATTTTTGTAGTTTAAGCCTTACTCTTGATCAAAACTAAGATTTTCGGTAATAGCATTTAACTGGCTTTCTTCAGTTGTTGCGTAAATAATGAATAATGTAGTTAACGGTGTAAAATATGAAAGAAATTTCGATGGCTGATGTTTGCACGTTTCTTGTAGAATTCCTCAGGGTCGTACTTTGGGATCTCCAATTTAATTTAATAATTTTTTGCTAAAAACAAAAAAATAAATATTTACTGATGTTGTTTCCGCTTTGTGGTGTTAGAATGGCTACTTAATCACGTCACTGTTTTGGCTAGGCACTCTTAACTAAGAGCCCTAACCTGTGTCCGCAATACGGAAATGTAGCGCTATTAGGAGACTCAAGGAGGCGTGTTATCCGATGTTCATTTTTTCTTTTTTTTTAATCAATCTGCGGTGTTATAACGTTACTATGTACTGCAGCATTATTATTGAAGCTATATAGACCAAGCAGTAGAATATAATTTATTAGCAAATATTAACTTTTTATAAATCTTCAACTTAGCACTTATAAAAAATTTAATATTTGACGTTTTTACGTTTTTAAGGGTTGGGCAAACGAGCAGACAATTCACCTGATAGTCAGCGATCACCGCCATCTATGAGTATCGGCCTTAACGATTCGGAAATACCACTGGCAACCGATTCTACAAGTATATGGTGCGTGTAAGAAAATGCCTACTATACACAGTAATAGATAATCTAAAATGTCAACAAAAGACAGCTTAGTGTAGTTATAATATAAGTAACATTCAAAAGCTGCGCAACTCTAAATATAGATATATAAAATAATATACTTCCAACATTTCAGCTTACAAAATAACTTTTTTGCACAAGTTGTAATTTCTTTGTCCATAAACTATAATCAATGTTCAATTGTCTATTTTGCATATCAAATAAGTACGAAAGTGATTAGATCAAAGAACGAACGTCTGTATTTACCTTTATCAAAAAAGGAAAATATAATGTGACAGGTTAACAAGGTGTACGCTTAGATCAGATGTAAAATGACAAAACAATATAAAACTTTTCAAATATCGTGAATATAAGAAAGGTAGAATTTAACTATAGACAACTTATGCACAATAATATTTGGAAATAAAGTAATGAGATGAACAAGCCGTGTGTTAAAGCGTACTATAGTACTAAGCGTATGCATTTGCTTTACGAGCATACGTTTAGTACTATAGTACGCTAACACAGTATATTGAATTCTTTTTCTAAGAGATAAAATTAGTTGTTGGTGATGGTAAGTGTCACGTCTGTCCAAAAAAAAGATATAATCACACAGGATGTGTTTGGCTCTGTGGTGCTCTCGATATATGAGATGGTCCATCTCTTTACCCAATAATTACGCTGGCATCATTGCCCTTTAAACCGGACCATAGCAGAGCTTAAACACCACCACTGGGTGGTAGAGTAACCAGCAATGCAGTGGTAGAAATCCAAGCGAACTTAGAAACAGAGCGCTACAACTTATCAAACTTATTTTTTTCCTGGGGCGACTCTATTCTATCTCTTTAAAATTTCTACAGTCACTTTGCATTCGACAGGCAAACCAAATGTTAGGATTGTTTATTGTTTATTTCCTAGCGGATTAGAAAACGATTTGCACTTCAAAACTCAAACTATTTTCGTCAATATCACTTTTAAAGAGAGACGTCGACGTTTCGTATAGATTCTATATTTATATATCTATTTATAGTATTTATCTAAATGTTATTGATTGTTACTGTTACTGTTACAAAAGATTTCTAATTTCAAACGTAGTCTAAAAAATAAAACTAAATTATTCTTCCTTTGTCAACTGTACAGTACTGATGCCTTTAGGTATAAAGGCACAAAGATATGTGTATTAGTTATATGTTAGCTTTAGAACAGTTCAGAAAATGAAATGGAAATATTTTCTTTTATTACTCTATTTATTAATTACTTTCCGAGATGTGCGGAGTTTTACGACAGAAATTTCGATCAATTACTTTACGCTAAGAAATATTAAGTTCGTTTGTTTTTTGGCTTGCGGAAATTCAAATAGTAAGTTATTTAATAATGAAGAATAAAGCCTCATAGTCGTTATTTTAAAAACTAACTTAAGGCAGAGTCAGAAAGTTTAAACCTTTAATTGTCCTTACAGCTTATCAAAAAATTGTGAAACAATTCAATATTAAGTCAATCGCTGTCGGGATAGTGGATATAAATAACGAACCCCTGATTACTGAAAAAGTTAATCATTGTCTAAGACAAAGATATGCCGATATCGGAGTTCTTATAGACCAAGAATGTGCCAATGTGGAGAAAATACTATTTTACGTAAGTAATATAATTTAGTAACATTTTATCTGTCTTAAACTATATTTTAATCACTTTTTACATATTTTCAGGCTTCCCAAGAAAGGTATTTTGATACACGAAGAAAATGGCTTATATTTCAGCAAATAAACTCTATCAAAAATATAAAAGCTATTCAAAATTCAACGCTGAATCGTGCATTCACAAAATATAATCAAATTATTAAGTCGCAAACTATATCTCTCTTTGAAAATTTAAACATAAGCATCAACTCGGATATAACTGTTGCATTAAAAATAGGTTTGTTTTTACCGAATAGTAAAAAGAAATGTATTCTTTTCTCCGCTTTAAGTTTAACACCTTGTTTAAATTTGTTTCTATTTTGAATTTATTTCAAGAATTAATTATTTACCTAGAACACTTGA
>DWHR010000082.1:0-12487 GCA_018248075.1 Eurytides protesilaus protesilaus
TTTCATGGAGATTTTTCCGGTAGAAAATTTTAATTTATGACTATAGTATTACTTATTCAATAAATCTTAAATGTAGTTACTCATTACTCAACTTTCCAACAAAATATAATCTTTCAAATTAAAACAATACGCGATTCACAAAGATATATAATGTACTTGTATAGGTACAGTACATTACATAAAATACTTGGTGTCGCCTAGGTGTCGAATTTTACTTTTGACAAAAGTAGGTTTTATAAAATACCTTTTTTTCATTTCGTCATATAGCTTCTCGAATGTGAAATTTATGATTTGACAAATTACTTGATTGACATTGATAGTATAGCTTAAAAATAAACATTTTCTCTTAAATAAATTTATTATTTTAACAAATATTATACCTATATTTTATTTTATTATAGTGCTATAGGCTGTAAAAGGTGACTAACGTATAAATATATTTAAATTAAGCATAACGATTTTTGTGTTCTATGTTAAAATCAATATACATTTAAGGAAGGGCACACGCTTTGAGATCACCTTGTCGGTCCATGCATCGAATGGGGTCGTAAAACTTACGGCTACTTGCCGATTACATACAGGTGTGGCTTAGTGTAGTCATTTCTATGTAATTTGTTTTAAATCGCCGTCTTTACTCTTTTAGTATCATGTGTTTATCACTGATCTACATGAAAAACGAAAGAACGCTCAAACTTAGCCAGTTATAAATGAGCACCCATGATGGCATTTCGGCTAGAGCAACATAATTTTTATTACATTAGCTACGCTTGCGGACTCAGTATTAAACAATAGGTTTTTCAAAGAAAAAAATGTAAACAATATTCATCAGCTTAAATAGCATTAAATGACTTCAATGCCATCATTATGTCGTCGGAAAGAAAATTTAATTTGCTTAAATGTAATTTAATTTTCTAAGTGGTAGGACTCTTGCCGGGACCGACTGTAGCGGTACCACTGCATTGCCAGCCTCTGCCGCCAAGCAGTGGTGTGCAAGCACTGCTGTGTTCCGATTTGAAGGGCAATGATGCCAGTGAAATTACAGGGCAAAGAGATAGACCTAATAAAGATCTAATGTCTCTGGGCGTCGAGCGCAGCACATTGCCAAGCACGCTCTGCGTTGTACTGTGTTGGTATGGGCGGGCGTGACGCCTATCATCAGGCGTACGACTTGCTCGTCTCGTCTCTTTATCTCGTAAAATAATGTACAATTAAGAACAACTAAGTAAGTCACGTACAAAAACGAGTGCATTCTGAAACAGAACAATTGGCGGCTGTTTGCGTGTACCTAAAATATATCAATTAATCAACTGCAAACAAAACGACAAATTGGTTATATATTTCGATAAATTATGAAAAGGGCTTATGATAATATAAAATACCCTAAAGGCCATCGAACAGTTAATCAAATTTATCTATTGCCTTCTGTTATTATAAACAATTATTCATAGTTGTGAGCACTAAAATTTATCGAAGTTCACTTATTATGATCATTATGGTATCGTCGTGCTATTATTATTGATATATTTCAATATTAATTATTAATTAATTCCACCCATATCATATGGAGTAGTTTTTCGAGGTAATGTTGCGACTCGCGGGTTTGAATTCCACTTGGCCTCACGAATGACTAATTTCGACGACAAAAAATTAACCACGTCGCAAACTAAATTTATGCACGTGTAAATTGCATTTGGTGATGAAATATATATGTAATATTTATGGCATATATATGTCGGAGAAGCAAGATAATTTCACTATTACACTCTTATTAAGTGTAATGATTAATATGGGTGTCGTATGCAAAATCGTGGGTCTATACAAAGTATTACAGCAACACTATTTTATTAAACGAATTACTTATTATCGTTGTAACATACTACGAGTAAAGAGCAGTGGGTTCACTTTACTGACCGAACTCTTCCAAGCACAAGGCGGTAATTAATGGTTCTCCTCGATCGTATGGTCCCCTGCCTTGATCCCACTAGAGACATTGCAATGAAGTCTCTGCTCTGATTCAAGGAACTTAATAAATAATTATAACAACTTTTACAAACGTCATAAACAGTGATACAGTTAATACGATTAATAAACCATAACAATAATAATCGATCATATTAGATTAAATTTCAACAAGCAAATATCTATTACTTAATTGTACAATATTTCTCAACTTTAATTATAATCAACAACTATGATAATTGTATTCCACCTCCTCTGACACATAGTTAAAGCTCTATCTCCGCATTTAGCATTTTTCTCGTAATATAAGTAACATTTAACTAAGTGATATATTTAAAAGTCTCAAGAAAAACGAAATTTAATAATAAATATTAAGAATTTACTTTTGAATAAATAAAACTTAGACTTAAACTAAAATAACAGAAAGACACTCTCATTAAATTTTGCCAACATCTGCAGCAAATTCATCGCTGTAAGTGATCGTTAGATAGTGTCTTTTTTATTATTAGGATGTATGCCGGTTTGTCCAATCTGAAACTGAAAAGCAACAACAACTGAAAAAACTACCTACCTACCACTTAAAAAATAAATAAAATTTTTTAGTGGTAGGACTCTTCCAGAGTCCGACTGGGGAGGTACCACTGCATTGTCAGTTATTCGGCTGCCAAGCGGTAGTGTGTTAGCACTACTATGTTCCAGTTTGAAGGGCCATAATGCCAGCGAAATTACAGGGCAAAGAGATAGACCACCTATCTCAGGGTGACGATCAGAACAGCGCCAGGCGCTTTGCGTAAGGTAGTGTGTTGATATGGGTGGGCATGACGCTTACCATCAGGGTCTCGTCACTTTATCTAATAAAAAAAAAATAAAAAAAAATGAACATGATTTTCCTTGTTGCAGCAAACATCGATGTGAAGTCCATTCCTCTGCCGCTCCACGCTGTCTGCACGGATGCCGCGAGCTTGATCACTGGTAGCGCACCACGCCGCCGTGATGAGCACAAGCCGCCACCATGCGTCGGCGGCCTCTTTGAACCGGGAACGGAGGCGTTTGTCGGCGCGCCATGGCCGCCAGCGGGCCGCGAGCACGCGCCGCCCCCAGGCCCTATGAGATGTGGAAGCACGGCAAGTGGCGACAGAAATCACCGCCGCCCAGGACCAACCCGGCCATCCGGGTGCCCAGATAGAGACTAGTTAGGCCCAAGTGACCGCAGTGTATATATAGTGACGATGGTGGTCGACGGTCGCGGCTCGCGCGCCCCCCTCCTCGAGTGCGGCGGGTACGCGCAAGTGCACGCGCACAAAGCCCCCACGCCCCGGTGCTGCTTCTGGCTGGCGAGCCATATAAACGTAAGGAAGTGCGTCGCCGGCGTAATGCTGCTCTCCGTCCTCACAATATTCTTCTATACGTATTACGTCACCGTGCCGCTGACAAGGTGAGTTTTGTTAATCCAATGGGATTTTTTTTACCAGATAAAGTGTCGAGACGAGGAAGGCGTGCGCCTGATGGTAAGCGTCAAGCCTGCTGTACCATGCAGAGCGTGCTTAGCTCTGTACTGCATTTGTCTTCCAGAGATATTGCATAATTTATCTCTTTGCAATGTCATTTCACTGCCCAGACTACTGCTTGGCGGCAGTATATCTGGCAATGCAGTGGTACCGTCCCAGACGGACTTTGCAAGAGTCCTACCACTAAGAGAAAGGTATTTTCATTCTTAATGAGATACCTAAATCAAAATAATTGTATCTTCATTGTATCTTCTGTAATTGGCGAATGGTGTGGAAGACAATGATGAAATACATATACAGCAAAATACACATATTATTTCATTATACACTTGATAGGTTTTAGTACATATTCGTTATGTCCGCTGCATGGATTAACTGAGATCCCACTTTTTGACGGAGAAAATGAAATTTCGCGAGGAACATGAACGGTGCAAGTAATATCCAAAACATTTTACTTCATTAATCTTTCAATTAATAATTTTTTTGATAACCTTAAGGGTTATCTACTACTACTACTACTTACTGTAGCGCAAGCTAAAATCACCCTGTTAATTTTTTTGACCGTAGGACCAAACAATTTAAGCAAAAAATATAAAAATAGATTTTTGCAATATCCTAGAGTGTTGTTACCCTTTAAGTGGCTAAGATACCTTTTCATCCTTCTTTTCCTTGGGGAACAATCTCTGGTTTAAGCGGTTTTGACATACATTAAACGACATACACAAATAGCACCAAAACATCAAACGCCTATTACAACTCAATTTTGCCCCGTGTGAGGGTCTAAGCCCTAACACGGCCCGATATAACTTTTGGTAAAGTGTTCACTAAACCATTGTTCAGACTATGCAGACAAATTTACATATTACGTATAAAAACTTGGGCGGGGACGTCCGAGAATGAGTTACCCGTTAGGAGATTTTAGTTGAGATTAATTTCAAATTTCATCTTTTCAGATGAAAGGAATTTTTGGTTTCGAATGTAATTTCATTACTTACATTTGATCAATAGAGAGCTTTCATGCAATATAACTGACCAATCCAATATTAGGATATAAAATTTGATTTCCTACCTTTCATTCCCTACCAATTTGCAACCCGAGTTGACTAACAGAAAACCTGTCTTGTTTAAAATTCTTACGATAAAATCCATAAATTGCTTTTATTTAGTAATGTAAATACGTGAAATAATTATGGGTAAGTGGTAGGAGGTCTTTTGCAGAGTCTGTCTGGGGTGGCACCACTGCATTACCAGTTATTCCAACGCCAAGCATTAATATGTAAGCACTACTGTTTTTCGATATGAAGGGCAAAGGCGACAGCATAATTACTGGGTATAGAGATAACGCATCTTAAATCTCTAGGTAAAGATTTAACTGTCTCTAGGTGCTCGTAAGAGCACCGCGAAGGATTAAGCAGGTTCTGTAGGGCCCTGTGTTGTTATTGGCAGGCGTGTTGTTTACCTTCAGACGCACACCTTGTTCACTTTGTCAGGCTGTCTCCTAAAAAAATGGTATTAAATGCCAAATTAAGGATTAAGTCCGCTTATCATAATATTTAGTTTTTTTTAAGGTATTGCTATCAGGATTAAATAAGTAATTTGTGTGATGATTCAAATATTCCGATGACTCCCAAAGTATGCAATAGGATCATCGTAAACAATGAAAACGCACTCGTACGAGTGAAAATTTTGATACAATTAAAATTAATAACGTCGTAAACAGAGTCGAACGTAATTAATGACCCCCAGCTGAAATATGCGTCATTCGCACAAAATCCAATTTGCACGTTAACTATCGGGCGCAAACACGTCGCCAATGTTGGTGGAAAATTAATTATATGAAATTATCACGCTTTCGGTCAGTTTGCGTAGTTACTGCATCGAGATTAGTGGGGACATTGCGTTAACTGCATTACGTACAATAAAATAACATACAGTCTAACTTTAAACAGGCATTCATTTAATGGATCCGAAATTTGTGTCGACGTAATTAATGTTACGAAGCATCGCATGAATAAAGTGCCCGCGGTAGTAAATCATTTGCCGGTGTTTCTGGTATAAAACAGATTTGCCACCATTGATATTAATGTCTTAATACACCGCTGCGAATGTTTCGCATTCCCTTTGCCGACTAAATAGTGTTGATTTACACTTGATTACACAAGTTTGCACGACTTAATTATGTGTGATATGTTTGATTACTGTTGGCAAATTGTTTTATTTGAATAAAGTTCCCTTTAAGCAGTATGTTTGAACGACTACTGCTGAAATAATAATCACTGTTACAATTTATATAAACAGAACAGAATTTTAATATTACCGTCGAAAGTTTTTAAAAAGTAGTATTTATTTGTTAGATAAAACAATTTTGAACTCACAATTATTGAATATCTACGCACTTGTGAGATTTAGGTATCCGTTGAAGTATGAGTTTTCTCTGTATAGATTTGAAAATGATTTCAACAATCCAAAAGGTAGGTAAAAACTATTTCCTTCAAAAACCTGACCTGTTTAGTTGCGACGCTCCGTGTATACCTAACACTTATCTCCTTTTGTGCGACCCAAATGAATGCATGAGAAACTTCCAATTTTCCGGATCCTTTCCCCCGCGCATCGCGAACTGCGTATAAACCATGAAGAAAGCTCCATAAGTAACGCTCGGTGAATCCGCCCACACCTTTCTTCGCCTCGAATATTCAATGAGATTTATTGTGCATAAAATTTGCACTCAATTCGGTGAAGCGCCTCGCGAGAGCATTAAAAGTGGTTAAATACATGCCACGGGCGTCCCTATCACCCTTTGGTTTTAAGTCAGAGTGAGTATGCGTGAACATTTCATAGTAATTTATAACGTGATTTCAGGTAATTAGGGCAGATGTGGCGTAGCGGTTGCGATAATGTTTTCTTTTATCGGCTCAAATTTACACCGCCAATGAACGGGGAGGAGTTTCATGGAGTTGTTCGAATTTATAACGAAACTTGTGTTCGCACTAATTAATGGAAGCTGCTTCGTTACCGCATTCCTTCACTTAAACGACTATTGTTTTATAATCGTTCGTTCGGAAATTCATTGCCTTATAGTCGTTGCAAACAACTTTACGACGCTATTCATCACATCCCCTTCTCATTCAGATTATCATTTAATTATCGCCGTTATAATCTCAATCTATAACTGTTTACAATCCCATTCCCATATTCGACTTCATGTTTTGAAATAAAATCTTATTAAAAATTCCAATAACAACTCCGATAGTTGCTGTTTTCTAGACGGGGAAGTGTATAGCTCGTCGACGTGTATTACTTCAGCAGATAGCCAATAAGGAGAGACCCAGTTATTCTTTTCAGCGCGTCAAAGTTTCCCGTTCGGATCGAGCAAGGCTTTCATTAAAGCAAAAGAACCGCAACTCCCTAACGGCCGCTGCTAATCTACCTACGGATAAACATTTCCTATTTATTAATGCTTTATTTTACTTTTTATATATTAATTTGATTTGAAGAATTTGTGCGAGACAAAATACCGTGAGAATCGCAGTGAGCCGACTGGGAATGCTGTCTCGATCTACTGAGGACACCGAGCTTTTTAGAAACCTTTTTGGCTGACCGCGACGTTCAACGCTCGATGCGTCAACGTTAAGAATTTCGATCGAGGATGCGGTGACAAGGGGCCTGGCTTCAAAGACAGGAGATACTACAAAGGGTTTCTTAAACGCACAAACTTGTGTCTACGTAGGGTTAAAATGGACTGAATTTAGGCAGCCTCAGTTCGAGATTTTACTTAATTAAATCTTGACTTCAGATACAAGTTTGTTCCGGCACTCTTCGACGTGTTCCTGAGCAATATTTGCCCGGTCGGTATATAAGGCATCACCCGTGCTGTTATCCGCATAACAATGATTGTTACGAATTTGCAACAAGTCATTGATATGCAGAAGAAATAATATGGCGGATAGCACACAGCTTTGTGGAACACCAGCATTCACGGGTTTGGCATCCGAGCATGCATCCTCAACTACGATCCTAATACTCTGATCCGTGAGAAAACTGGTTATCCAATCGCATAATTTCTCAAGAAGCCCAAAAGATGTGGTCTTGGAGAGAAGCTCTTTGCGCCAGACCCGATCGAATGCTTTCGCTACGTCCAAAGTAAAAGCAAGGGGGAAGCTTCCCCCGTGCTTTCAACTGAGTGGCTCCGAAGAAAAACCGTACTGTCAACTGCTAATCAGCTGGTGCTCCTTTAGGTATCTAAGGAGCTGGCAGTTTACTATGGACTCCATAGTTTTGGAAAGCGGGGAAGTGATGGAACTGGGTCTGTAGTTGGACGGATTCAAGCCTTCACCGATTTAGGTATTGGGTGCACTAAAGCCGTCCTTAAATATTTTGGGACTACGCCTAAGGTGTAGGAGTGCCGGAAAAGACGCGAAAAACCGTTGCCAACAGCATCAGGCGTGCACGTCCTCAGTACAATAGGAGAAATTCCGTCAGGCACACTCGACTTGTGGATGTCTAGGGAGAGAAATGCTTTTCGCACTGCGTTTTGCCGGAAATGGGTTTCTGGCAGTCTCACATCGCTGGGTGGTAGGCGATGTGATCCCCACATCATCCAAAGTCGAGATGGAAGCGAGAATAGAATGCTCAAGAGATCGGTTTTATCTTTTGCTGTATAGGCCAATGAGACATCCCCCCCTGTGCAGTAATGGCAAAGATGGACGGAAGTTCCCTTGAACAGACATTGCAAGAAACCAGAATGCACGAGTTTCCGAGGGAAGGTGAACTAATCTCTCGCCAATTTTGCCAATGTGCTCTGACTTTGCCAAGGTAATAACTCTTTTGAAGGATCTGGAGGCGGAGTTTTATCTCTTTTTTACAGAACAGTTGTTAGGATGCCGTGACACCGCCGCCTTTTGTTGGGAGGCAATTTTGCATGAGCGACCGAACCAGGGTTGGAATTTGCCTCCGAAGTTATAGACAAGAATTAATATTCGACGTATATTTTGGCAGTTTTAATTAAATTAGATCTATTGTGGCATATTGAGAAAGAAAAAGTTTGTGTAATCGATATAAACATAATAATAAAGTAAATAAATTAGGAGCAATATCTGAAGAATGCTGTACTTAAAAAGCTGTAAATGCTAGTATTGTATAGTGCAAGTATAGCAGAAAGAGCATTATAGCCAGTACCAGTTTTCCACGACGCTCGTCTTGAATCACTTTCGGCATTATTTTGTTACTAAATTTGAATAATGTTGCCCAGCGACCGTTTGCCATTATGACCTGTAGTTGTAGGAATTTTTTGTTAATTAATAACTGATTATGATTATTCGTTTTATTTTTAAAGTACTTATCGCTAAGTTGGTATTCTCAATATTATATTAAACCTTTGACCTAAAAGAGATACCATGAATACCCTAAAGGTGAATACTTTTAATTCGGTTGAGAAATTGTTACACTTATCTAGACGTGTTTCTTTATTATATATGTTAATGTTGCTACCCTTTTATATTTAAACGACAGATGCTTCCGTTAGTACTTACACGTTGTAAGCCTATTGACTACATTACATAATGCCTTTTAATACCTTTCGTCGCTTCTAGTTGACTTTTCAGTTACATATAAACTGAATATTATAGTATATTTTTTTATTTCTATTGTACATACTGGATCTGTAATTATATATTTTCTTAGTAGAAAAAGATGCCTTCCGAAATGCTTAACTCGAAGCAGCGGTTTATTTAGGACAGCCACTTATTCTAAAGTATTTTTACAAAAATGACATTGACCATAGTAACTTAAACTACTTTCCGACCGGGAAAGTACTTCTTTTGTTACTACCATTTATAGTATTTTAACATATTAGCGATTATTACAAATAGAGTATGGTAAGATATACAGAACTTCAATATTGTCTTAATGAAACGAGGAATATATATTTTCGTGTTTTTAACATTTCGGATAGGGGTGGTTATTACAGCTGTATTTTGTGCAATAAAATAGTGGCACAAGATAAAATTCAAAAATTAAAAGCGATAGTACTTTTACAAATAGGGCCATCTATAAAAGTCCTCATGTTCAGGTACCTGAAATCCCGAAGTCTTATAGTCAATTCTAAACGCACGTAAACACTTGATGTGGCTTCGGTTTAAAGCCGTTGTAATGGAAGAAAAATAGAATAAACGTATGTTTACTATTCCCTTGTAAGTCACCCGGCGTAGGCGAACGCATCCCTCGTGTCCGTTCTAGTATACATATTTAAACATAACTTTTCGGTATGTGCAGGGTGTCCCATAAGTAATGGACCAACGGAATCTGGGTAATTAATCCCTCTATGTCAAATACAATTTTTTTTAGCCTGGGCTTAGTAGTTATGAAGTTATGAATTTTTTAATGCTTTTTTTAATTTTGGTACCATAAATACTGATATTGCAAATTTTATTGTTTTTTTTTTCTTACAATTTCGAGTTTATTTAATTTAATACAGTTGGTAAAACATATGTCATAGTGATCTTAAAAGTTTTTCAGATCAAATTATAAGTAAGATTCTTATCTTACTACTAATTCTTACTAAGCATGTCTTAATTTACTAAGGCAAAATTTTAATTACACAAAATGCAATACGACCTTGAACGATCATGGTGTAAAAAAATTGTATGGTAACCTGGTGGAACTTTATTTTAGAACCATCTGCAGTGCATACCGAGTTTAAAAACGTATAACAATAACACAGCTAATGAAGTAATAGTTAAAAAAGCACAATGTTAATGACTATAGCCATATTCCCAGAAATGTTTACGAACAATGCAAGTAGTTCTGAGAACTGTATCGCTGTTTCATTCCTGGTCGGGTCTCTATTTTTTATTCTCGGCTGCTTTTGGCTGACGTCCTATACCCCTCTCCTGTTTTCACCTTAATACTCTGGCAGGACTCTCAGATTTTGATTTTGCTCATAGTCCGGTTCTTCACACGTGTTTTTTATTTTGCTTTTTACGTTTAGTATAAATACTTAACGACGTTTGTTGAAACCTTGTTTGTGCTTGCTGTGAGTAAGACATTCATCGTTTCAGTATTGTAAAATGCCTCATACATACAGTCCTCGAGAATATGCGGAAATGTACTACATTTACGGTCTGTGTGACGGTAATGCTCGACAAGCCGCTCGTACATATCGTGAGCGCGCTACCCTAATCGCAATCGGAATCCTGATCATCGAGTTTTTCTGCGTGTTAATAACGCTTTCTTAGAAGGACGAATTCCTGGAGTTGGAAATCCTGAAGGAAGGCCTAGAAGAGCTCATGAACGTCAAGTGTTGGTTGAAGTAGAAGAAGATCCATCCACAAGTATTCGTCGTATTTCTAGACGCACTGGTTTTGCAAGGAGTACCTTACACCGCATTTTAACACGCAATTCATTAGATCCCTATCATATACAACGAGTGCAAGCACTTCTACCTACTAATTATCAACGACGTATTGATTTCTGTTGAGAGATGTTACATTGATGCCGACACAATCCACGCTTTTATAAATCCGTTCTATGGAGTGATGAATAATGCTTTAAAAGAATTGGGGAATTTAACATTTAAAACATACACATAGAGAATCCCCGAATAGTAAGAGAATATAGATTTCAGCACCAATTTGGAGTAAATTTGTGGGCGGGAATCCTGGATGGCAGAATCATTAGACCGTTCGAACTACGAAAGAGGCTTAATGGTGCTAATTATCTACATTTTTTTAAGGAATAAATACTTAATAGTTTATTAGTAGAGGTACCACAAGATGTACGCGAGACGATGTGGTTGCAGAATGATGGTGCACCCGCCCACTACTCATGACAAGTAATTGATTTTAAAACGAATCTTATCCAAATCGATGGATTGGACATGAAGGTACAATTACATGGCCACCACGTTTGCCTGATCTTAACCCATTGGATTATTTTCTATGGGGCTATTTTAAATATGCGGTCTATGAGAAGACTTTAAACGATGAAATTGATTTGAGACAAAAATTAAACGTCGCGGCCGAACCTGTCAAAAATAATGTACTAGCTCTAAGAACGTTAAGAAGAAATTTTATAAGACGATGTTGGTTATGCATAAGAGTTAGGGGAAGGCATTTTGAGCCTTTGCTGTAAATAAATGGAGGTTTTTTTTCATGTTTGCTTTTTATTTATTGTAATTTTACTCGACCAAATGTTCACTTATATTGAAATATCATAAATAAAAAAATAGTGATATTAACCCTCATATTTATATTTTCTTGAAAGTTCTACTTGTTTTTAAAATAAAGTTCCACCAGGTTACCATACAATTTTTTACACCATGATCGATCAAAGATCATGTTGCATTTTGTGTAATTAAAATTTTGCCTTAATTAATAAATTAAGACATGCTTAATTCTTATCTTACTTATAATTTGAACTGATAAACTTTTAAAATCACAATGACATATGTTTTACTATCTGTATTAAATTAAATAAACTTGAAATTGTAAAAAAATAGTAAAATTTCCCATATCAGTATTTATGGTACCAAAATTAAAAACATAAAAAAATTCATAACTTCAAAACTACTAGGCCTAGGCAAATAAAAATTTGTGATTGATATCGAGGGAGACCCCCTCTATCACTCACATCTCGTTGGTCCACTACTTACGGGACATCTTGAATATTAATGATATTTCGGAAGTATTTAAAAATTCTACTTTTCTGCCCGACGCTGATGACTGTCAAATTTTTAAAATAATTAATAACCGTGATGACAACAATTTATGACAATAATTTATGCATTTACTGTAAGGCTAATTGAATATACTTAAATTTTAGTAAATTTAAAGTTGTAACTTTTTCTCCTAAAAGTAAAGCAATTGATTTTGATTGTGAGTCCCTAATAAACCCTTGGTTAGGAACCTGTATTAAAATAGTTAAATATTTTACTGGATAATAAGCTTTTATTTAACCAGCCCATTATTAATGTCTATGGGAGAGCTTGTCGCATGCTTGCGTGTTTAATTTAATAACTCTGGTAT